>WNYF01000078.1:0-192085 GCA_021396225.1 Sporothrix inflata | reverse complement strand
CAGCGTCGCGTACGCCCGCGTGACGGCCCCCAACAGGACGAGGACCACCAACCCCTGGGCCGCCAGCCCGCCGGCCCACACCAGGTCGGCGGCCACCAGCAGGGACCGCGGGATGTCGTACGTCGACGTCGTCGTCAGCCCGCAGTACACGAGGAACGCCACCGCAGCGGCTTGCGCCGCCGCCGCGCCCACCAGCAGCGCCCACACCGGCCAGGCGGCCACCCAGCGGCCATTGCTCGGCCAGGGTTTTCTCAGACTGTCCGGCAGACTGTCGTGCGCCGGCACGAAGCGCGTGCGCGCCAGCCGGTTGAGCGTCAGGTAGGGCACCAGCGTAATGCAGAGCGGCGCGATCTGCAGGAGGACAAACGCGGTGGCCAGCAGGTACGGCTGCACGTTGTCGGTGTCGGTCGGGTCCCCCCGTTGGTGGGAGGCCGCCGCCTGCAGCGTGTACCCGGCAAACGCCGCCAGGCCGCCCGCGACGGCCGCCGTCGCCACCTTCCACAGCCGGTAGTAGCAGCCTTGCACCAGGTGGAGGATCGTCAACAGGCCAAACGCGCCCGCAAACGCCGCGCCGCCCCATTCGCTCACGAACCGGCTGTTGTCCGTCGTCGAAAAGGGCCCAAAGGAGACCGCCATGTATGGCGAGCAGGGGGCGGGCCAGCAGGCGGCGCCGTTGACGGAAAAGGAGGTGGGTGCTGTGGTGGCTGTTGTTGTTGTTGGCGTTGCGGTTCGTGTGGTCGGTGTTGTCGTCGTGGCGACGGCTGTGAGGGTTTTGAGAAACGTATGTGTAAAGAGGTCGAGGGTTGTCCCCGTCGTGCGTGTTGTGATGGCGATAGTCGCGGCGGCGGTTGTTGTTGTCGGCACGACGGCCGCCGCCGCCGCCAGCGCCGTGAAGAGGACGTCTGCCGGGGCCATGTCGTGATGAGGCACTTTAGTCGCTCATCGGTGGGGAGGTGGGTGGACAATCGATCTGCGTAGAAGGTGATTGATAGTAAATCAAAGGGACGAACAACCATAATAAAGTAGGACAAATACCGACGTCGAAGAGATGGGAAATAAAAGAAGGAAAAGAAAAGACAAAAGATCGTGATCCTCGACCCGCTCGTCAATCGGGCAGCTGGCCACTGTCCAGTAAGGCTTGTCTTCGTTCGTCCGTCCTCTTTTTTCTCTTCTCTTCCTTCTTACTCATTTTCTCGGCCTACGTCTTTACGTCCTTCCCCTCCTCGCATCCTTCCCACTCTTTTCTACGCTCTACTTGCTGCGACTGCGTCTGATTTCTTGGCAGCCCTTGCTCCAATACGAGCTTTTTGAGAGCATCTGTCTATCATACAGTCGACTCCGTACTCCGTACTCGTCCCAATTCGAAGGCTAGGCCCGCACTTCGGCACAGACAAGGACACTACTGTATCTAGTATCCAACCAACGTCGTGTCCCTGAACGGCGGCGCAGGCAAGCTCTGGGAACAACCGTTCGTTTCCTTTCCTACCCTGTTCTCTGGATATCCGTCTTCTTATTTTCTTGTTTCTCGTATTGTCTTCCCACTCTCTTCCTAACATGGCCTATTCTGTCATTATGGCCCGTGCTGCACCACGGCCTCAGCCTCTTTGTTTCGTTCTTTTGTTTCCCGCCTCCATTGACCTGGAAATACGAGGTTTGGGGGCCTGCAGGCCGGCCCATTCGAACCACTATGACGGATCTGTCACGGTCGCCCGCTATGAAAACTCCACATTCGTCAGGCACTAACACGAACAGAAAAACACTCGAAAATACTCGAAAACACTCCAAAAAGCTGCGCTTTTGTTTCAATTCGGCAGTAGCCCGCCGCCCTAACAAGCTGAGCCCGCCCAAAGATCTTTAAATAGAAACACAGACCCAGCAAGGCGAGGCCCGCCGATACCAAGAAAAAGAGAACGAGTCGCACTCCACACTCCACGAACTCCATCCAGAGCCTCTCACCATCGTCACTTTTTTTGCCCACGTCCCACCCACTCCTACCACTCATCACCAGAGTCACCACACCACCAAACCTCAAACGACGGCGTCGAGTGCTGACACCGTGTCTCTGGATGCACGACGTACGACGTACGTCCAAGTTGCGTTCGTACTTCGTACTTGTCTGTCTCTCGTACAAGTACAGCCTTCTCAAGGCGCACAATGAGGTCATCATCACCGCGAACTGTCGTAAAACAAAAATAGGTGGACAGCCTGACAATGGCCTCAACAGCCTCAACTCTCTCCTCTCCACCTTTCCCCTACGACGTGATCGCCTTGACATGATCCCCGATCAGACACTGCCCTTCCGCACTCCCGTAGTAGATCGTGTTGCCGTCGTCGGCCGACTTGCCCGTGCTCAGCGTGTCGCCCCATTGCCAGAAGAGGTCGCCCGCCATGCCCGAGCCGGCGGAAGCGAGAGACGCCGTCTGCCACGCCTTTTCGACCGCACAATGGTCCGTTTCGGTGCCATCTAACACGCGTGGTGGATTAGCAAATGATCAAGGGTATCGAAACACACCACCTTTCGGGGCCGACTTACACTCCTCCAACAGACACGGCTTGCCCGCCGTTTGGCACGCCGCCGCGTGGTCCGCAATCCAGCCCGGCCCGAAACTGTTGGCCACGCCCCACGCCTTGGGGTACATGTGGAACGTCCCAAAGTCGAGCGTCGCGATGCCCAAATTCTTGACAAAGTCCACGCCCTCGGCCGTTGTGTAGGGGTACGACGACGCCGTCCCGTTGCCCGGTGGCAGCCCGAACCCCTCGTCGCCCAGCGTCACCATCCGCTTCTGGGGGTCTAGACTCTTGATGTATTGCGACGTCGCCGCCGCCCAGTCGTGCACCGTGTCCGTCGGGCACCCCTTGCACCGCGGCTCGTTGGCCAGCTCCCACGCAAAGATGGACGTGGCGTTCACGTACCGCGTCACCACGGCCGACACATATTTTCTGTATTGCTTTTGGGCCGCCGCATTGCCGTACCACCCCTCCTTCGTCCCGCCGAAGGCCGTCGCGTACGCCGGCATCCCCCCGTAGTCGCCCCAGTTGTTGACAAAATTGACAATCAGGTACACGCCGCGCTGGGCGGCCGCGGCGACCACGTAGTCGAGCCGCTGCAGGCCGTTGGCGCCCGTGTTGATCTCGGAGCCGGCCGACGACAGGTACTGGAAGTACACCGTGCCCGCCGCCGGCTTTGTGGTGACATCGTTGAAGCCCCACACTCGCAAAATCTTGAGGCCCGACGCCGCAATGTGGTCGAGCACGCGGTCCACGTCGGCCGTGTTGGTCAGGAACCCGATCCAGTACGAGTTGGATCCGGCCAAGTACTTGGTGGTGCCGTCGACGGCGAAGCGGAGGCCCGATGTCGTAGGGATGCTGGCTGCGGCTGTGGCCGTGGCTGTCGGGGCAGCTAAAACACTGCCGGACAGCAGACTTGCCGCCACAGCTGCGAGGCCGAGCCAGGACGAGGCGCGAGGGAGGATCATGTCGGCGGGTACTGGTTAAGAGGTGACGAAGAGTAAAACTCGAGTCTGTCGATCAACATCCAAACAGACGATGTCTTGTGTCGTCCTTTTAAAGACCGCGATGATCACATCGTCCATCGCCCAAACAAACGACCGCGGAGGAAGCACACCCTTCTGGCCAACGCGGCCCATGACCCGGCTGCTCAGATTCATCCTGCCAGGAACCGCCCAATCGACTGAGGCCTTGGCCCCTCTGTTCCCGGGTAGTCAGAACGATATACACCTCTCTCGGGTCTTAGATTAACTTTTCAGGTCAACCTGCCGCCCGGGTTGAAGAGCTCTTTACCCTTTCCCTGAGGGGTTCGCGAAGCGAGGCTATCGCAGCCTTTCTGCCTTTGCACTGTCTCCACACGGTGCGGGAGATCGCCTGTCGGTAGCCAGACGAGCTGGAGCCTCGCGGAGGAGCCATCTCCGTGTGATGTTGTCGGAAGGCAGCAGTTTTGGGAAAAGCGTTGGGAGTCTGGACGATCCAATCGTCGGTACAGAAAGCTATCATGGGACGTTCTTATGTTCTAGCTGTATCGCTCCTTCCGTTCTGTCGTGACCATCGTTATCGGCGCCTTCCCAACACATCGTCCTGATGTCATGGCAGGCAGCTGCGAAACAGCACTAACAGCGTCTCGAGCGCCTGGACAGCGCCTGGATTGGTCGCGGCTTCCCCGCAAACCCAACAATCACAGGCTCCAAGTCCAGGCTGGTTCTGGGCCTGCTCTTGCTGCTCCAATCATCCAAAACAGCCCCACACGCCATTTGCACCCACTTTCGCACCTGCCTGACGCAACGCAACCACAAGAAGCAGGAACGACAAACTTAGAAAAAGGGGAAAGAGCCAAGCCGTCAAGCCGTCCGTGACGGCATTTCTACATCGTCTATTGCCCCTTGCCAATTGCCAAGTGCATCTTGGCTCTCGTTCTGCACTATTGTCGCCTCAATTCCTTTGTCATTACCCGTGTTCTCCATCGTATCTCCACACCCTCCCCCAATGCCGATACGCGTCAAGTCGCGTCCGCTGCACTTGGCCGACGCCGGCAGCGGCCTGCGCTCGCCCTCGCCCTCTGTCGGCGGCGGTCTTCGCTCGGGCCCGTTTCTCGACTACATGCCCGACATTGGCCTCGACGACAGCTTTCGGAGCGTCATCAAAAAGCTGTCCCTTTACATCACCGACGCCGTCGTCCTGCCCTGCACCTTTGAGCAGCTGCGCACTACGTCGGCCGGCGACCGCCTGCACACCCTCGTCACCCATCTCAGCATCACCTGCGACAACCCGGCCATTGTCAATGCCCTGCTGGCCCTCAAGTGGCACTACGGCGCCGCCAGCGGCGACCGCAGCCTGTGCGAGGCCCGCGCCAACGCCTGTGAGATTGTCGCCTGGCGCTTTCTGACGCACCTCAGCGAGCGCGAGGCCGTCGACTTTTGTTTGTACGAGATCCCGGGCACCAAGAAGGCGCCCGGCGGCGTGGCGGCAGCATCCGCGGCTGCGGCCGTTGGCGCCTCGGCACCGGGCCAGGGAACCAATGGCAGCGCCGACGAGGAGAACGGCAACGGCAACGGCAACAGCATCCGTGGTCCGCTGCCCCGGGTCGGCAGCACGGTCGACGAGTCGTCGCCGCTGCTGAGCCGCATGTGGTCCTCCGCCACCTCTGATCACGATCGGGCGACGACGCGGCGCGCCGGCGCCGGCAACCGCCGGTACCAGCTGCTGCAGTCCATCTCGCGCCTCACCATGAGCATGCACCGCGGCCACGACGACGACTCGGACTCGGACTGCGACGGGGAGGACCCTGACCATCAACACCACCACCACCACGACGGCGACGACAGCGACGACGACGAAGAGGACCCGACCGCACCCTTTGTCAACCTCAACGCCCTCGAGATCGCCGCCGTCGCCGACGCCAAGCGGTTTCTGAGCCAAAACGTCGTCCAGAAGATCATTACGGGCATCTGGAACGGCGACATTGTCTTCTGGGACCGCCTCGAGGTCGACGCCGTCAAGAAGCCGCGCTTCTACAACCCGCACACCGCCGACCCCTTTGCGCGCCTGCGCGTGCCCAAGTACCTCAAGATCTTCGAGGCCATGTACTTTCTGGCCTTTCTGGCCATCTTTTACCTGACCCTGCTCGAGCGCAACCCGTTCAAGGTGGGCCCCGCCGAGGTGCTCTTTTATTTTTTCCTGGCCGCGTTCGCCTACGACGAGCTGAGCGAGTGGATCGATGCCGGGTCGTTGTTCTACGTCTACGACTTTTGGAACGTGTTCGACCTCATCATGATCTGCATCGGCTTCATCTTTGTTGTTCTGCGTAGGTTTCCCCGACTTACACCGCTTTCTCTAGTCGTGCCATACTAACCGACCAGGTGCCATCGGCTTGTCCAGACACAGCCGGTACCTCATTGACCTGTCGTTTGACATTCTCTCGCTCGAGGCCCTCTTCATGGTCCCGCGCATCAGCTCCATCCTCAGCCTCAGTCCCTACTGGGGCACCCTCATCCCCTGCTTCAAGGAGATGACAAAGGACTTTGTCAAGTTTATGGTCCTCGTCGTCATTATCTACCTCGGGTTTCTCACCACCTTCTCACTGCTCGGCCGCACCCTCTTCACCCTGCCCCACATGACCATGGTCCTCACCAAGATCTTTTTTGGCTCCAGCTACGTCGGCTTCGACATTATGGAAGAAATCGACCCCGTCTTTGGCCCCCCGCTCATGCTCGTCTTTGTCACCCTCAGCTCCATCCTGCTCATGGGTTCTCTGACTGGTATGCTGAGCAACAGTTTCAGTCGTGTCATGGGCCACGCCCGCGAGGAGTACCTGTATGTCTACTCCATCTACGTTTTGGAAGCCTCCACCAGCAACCGCCTCACCCACTTCTACCCGCCCTTTAACCTCATCGCCCTCGTCATCTTCCGCCCCCTGCGCCTCTTCTTGCCCTCCGACCACAAGTTCCGCGCCGCCCGCATCGCCCTCCTCAAGGCCACGCACCTGCCCATTGTCGGCACCATTCAGCTCTACGAGCTCGTCCGCGGAAAAATACAGGACGCCAGCGACGAGTACTCGGCCATCCACGGCCCGGGTCGCCACCCGACGCCGGCGTACTTTGGGGCGGGTGCTCATGGTGGCGGCAGCATCGGTGCAGGTTCGAATGCAGGCGGAGCTTCGTCATCGGCCGCGGCTGGTGCGCTGGTGACTCCTAAGAAGACTGTCATCCGCCCGTCGCTCGGCCAGCGGCCATCCTCGTCGTCGTTCCGTCAGCAGCAGCAGCAACAGCAACATAACACAGCGTCGCCCAGCCGGCCGCTCAGCACGTCCGAGTTTGTGCCGCGCTACATGCAGTCGCGCGAGGGTTTGGTCGCAGCGGCTGCTGCGGCAGCGTCGCCAGCGCCGATGGCCTTGCCGGTGGTCCGTACACCGGCCGACGAAGACACGGGCATGGATGCGCCGACGGACGTCGAGGTCCGCATCTCCGAGCTGTCGAGCAAGATCGACAGGCTGACGGAGCTGGTCGTGCAGATGCAGATGGCACAGAGCAGCAGTGCGAAGTAGGGGTGCTCTGTTACAACATATTCTTCTGCATTTACATGTCTCTCGTTTTTATTTTGGCATATACTCACAGACCAACAACAGCGTATTTTTTGTTTTTGTTTCTCTTTCGCATTTAATTTGGACACATTGGCTCATGTCCAGCGATCTTCCTCTTGAATTCGACTTCATTATCAATACCACCCACATTAACTTGTGTGAAAACTCGCATCAGAACACAATGCAATTGATAGAAATCATCGTATCCCTGGCCTTTTTTCCAAAACAAACATCCCTCTTTATCATCGTGCTCACACAAAGCAACCTACACCGTGCAGCCACTAGCCATCATGGCCCTCGTCCTTGTCCTTTGTCCCTTCCTTTGCTTTGTTGCGCACGGCCGGTGCACAAGGAGTTTGCTTCGTCAGGAACAGCTGTCACATTTGCCCGACGTATCAATGGGCGTGGAATAGCTCTTCGACTTGCTCGAGCACTCCGAACCCCGGGACTTGGCCGACGAACACATGACGGTATCACCCTCGTACTTTTCGACGTGACCGCAGCGCTCGAATCTGAACTGGTTCCAGTATTGGTAGCACATTTTTCTTTTGGATGTTGGTTGCTTTGTTAAGTTGTGAGTATGTTGCTGTGGTTGAAGCGAAGCTTGGTGATTCTTTAAGAATGCGAAGTGTCTTAGTTGAATGTTGTGGATAGAGACAGGAAAGAAACGAGAAGAGGGGGGGGCGGATGGGGCTCCTATTTATACTTTTTTTTCACAGGCACGCAACTGGAAAGATTATTGTAAGGTTGACAACTTTGTCATGGGACTCTTTGATTTAACAACTCAACGCCAACAACGTAATACTGTCGTACCTTTTTTTTACACCATTTTAAATTTACATCTAGGTCTACTCCAAACACAAAACGAAAAAAATAAGAAAAAAAGAAAAAAAAGAAAACAGACACCACTACGGCTTTACCACTTGGCCTACGGATTGATCTGATCCAACCAGGATGCACCAAGCGGCGGAGACAATGTAGGTACGTACTTTTTAGTACGTACTGAGCAGAGTGCAGTCAGGGCAATCACCCTCCACGACCACAATCTCCTCGACATGCCGGGCAAAACGACACTCGTCGTCAAAGTAGATGGCGCCCTCACACTTCTCCACGTCCGCGATGACCTTCACATAGTGCTCACAGTCAAATGCATAGATGGTGATGTTCAGCGTGCACATCTTGGCTGTCTTTTTAACGGTTTGGGGGAAAAAACAGTATCTGTCTCAAAGTTCGAAATTGAAGTATCAAAGTCGAAGTCGAAGTTTGTGATAAAGAGTTGATTTCCTTTACAGATTAAGAGCTGGTCTTTGCAGATGTTGCCTTTCTTGTCTGTGTGCTTGACTGTGTCTTTGCTTATGAGAGTGGTGGTGTCTGAGCAAAGTGAAAAGAGGCAAGATGGGATGGAGAAGACTGGCAATTTATAAAAAACTTCAGCAGGTGAATAACTTAACCTTGACAAAGTAAATAGTCAATTGAACAGCTTAATTTGAACTACAGCAATTTTATCGTCCCACTTGTTCACTGGTTTCACTACTCGAAGCTAACAAAGCAAAATCGCCTTCTTTCTCCTTCTCACATTGTGCATTCATTCATTGAACTACCCAAAGACAGCAAAGCAAATGCATTGTTCATTGTTCATCGATTTCAAGCTCGACGCAAATTAGAGTAAAATCATTGTCCCATCACCTGTTCACGAAAACCAGTGAACACCGAGCTGGACTGGCTAAGAATACACGCCCCTGTCACATGAACTATCTTCTAATAGCAGCAGTCACCACAATTGCCCGAATGATTGACTTCTCGGACGTCCAAAGAAGCAGGATCGCATGGCGATTTGTAATAGTATTTGCCACTTAAAACGGTGGTGCAGTGCTGCAACGTCGTGAACGTCTGCTTGCAATGTCCGCAGCCCGAGTAGACATTGTTGACGTAGTACTTTGTGCACATTGCGAAGGTAGCCTTCGACAAAAGGCGAAGATACGAAGGTGATCCTTGAAAAAGTTGGGGGTTTATCTAGATGATGTTCTTCTTGTTTTTTGTAGCAGGAGTATTGGAGTCTATGGAACAAAGAAAGATGGATTATGGTAAGGACAATGGCTCATATTTATAGTCATGGATTTGGGTCGAGCGAGAGGCACTTTAAGAAGAAGGCAGACGTCTTGACCTGCGTCAGTACGATAGCCATCCCTACATCAGGACAGCAGTTACCCATGTCACTAAGAGCAACTGTGAACGGTGGCTTGCAGTTTGTCATGAAATTCATTGATTGATTTAACAATTCAACGCCAGCAAAGTGACAACATCCTCAGTTTTTGCAGACATCTTTCCAAAACATAAATCAACGAGACTAGGTAAAAGTATTCGCACCCATTCAACACACAGTCCCGGTCAACAACACACCAGCGACAGGACAATCTAGTACCCGTGATCGATGCAGTTATAGCACTTGCCAGACCGAGACACTTTGCTGTAGACGTCTTTCACATCATGGCAGACCTCAAAGTCGTTATCTACCGCTGTCGGACAATATTCAAACTCGTCTTTTTCCACCTCGCGATGGCCGCAGTCGTCGTACACGTACTTGTTGTAATGTTGTTCACACATTTTGACAGTGGTGGTTTTTGGTCGGAGCTGGAGATGTTTTTCGGTCTTGTGTTTGGCGGGTGTGTATGCTTTGCGTGTTAATTTGGTGTTCTTTCTGCTCTGGTACGTTCATGTCTAGGTAAATAGCATGGCGACATATAATAAAGGATATGGTCTATTTTATAGTTGCGGTCGTACTGCTAAAAAGAGACAGAAAGGCTTCAGTTACGTAAGTATGACAGGCAACCTTGTGTCAAGAGGACGGCTACTTGTGTCATTGAGAGAAATCTCAAGCCTTTATTTACTTGTATCACGAATTGACGTCTGGGTCATATTTTGTCAAACTTGTTTGGAATTGAAAAGAAAGAAAAAAAATATTGAATGAGTGCCCGCACTCGACTATTATCGCCCGACTTTACTCACCTACCTTACTCACCTTACTTACCTTTGTGATCCTAGATCGAACACCGTGATGAGTGTACACCCACCCCCTACTTGATCTCCTTCAACTTCTCGCACTCCGCACACAGCTTGTCCACAATCACCACCACACAGTGCTGGATCACAACACCACAGTCCTTCTTACCCTTCAATTGCGCCGTCGTGCAAGCCATGTAGTGTGTAGACAAGATTAGCTCGTGCATGCACGTCCAGATAGAGTGGTTGATGGCCTGGTTGCACATATTGGCGGCCGAAGTTGGGGTTTGAAGGGAGTTGAAGGTGTGGGGATGTTGTTGTGAGTGTGAAAGGAGAAGTGGGAGTGGCTGGAGGCTGCAGAGGTTGAAGAGTCTTGAAGAAGTAGGCGATGTTTGATGTTCGAGCTGGTTGATGATTAGAGAGAGAAAAAGTTGAGAAACACAGGATGGGCCGGCCTTAGCTATATAACCAACTTGAACACCAATCCTGTTCTCGTTCATGTTTTTCATGTGGAACAACAATTAACTCTAATTATGAAACCGGAAAATCACATAATCAAGAAAAATTATTTTGTTCGGGTCTTTCCAAGTAAAAGGTCTCCCTAAAAGGCACTGTGTTAGTTAAATCGATCTTTTGTTCACGCATATGGTAATGTTCTCTTTTTTTCTTCTTTTTTTGTTCTTTCGAATAAAGAAAATAGCTACTCGGTTGAGACGAAGTGATTAATGACAAAAGTCTCGTTCAGGTGTGTATTCTCATTAGCGAAAGAGTTCAGGGGGTATTGCATCAATCAGAGAGGCATTCCTTGATCATTTTCATCTTCGTTTTTCCTCATCTTTGAAAATGAAACCATTTCTTCAGAATAAAAAAAAATAAACAATGAAGTGAGGGTCCGTTCGACCACATAGCTTCGCAAGTGAAAGAGGAGTTAGTCTGTAAGTGCATTCTATTGAACAAACAATAAAAGAAAGAGGCCAAGCCGAACAATGAACGGCAAACATGGACAAAGAAAAGAAGTCCAATGAAGATTGTCAAATAAAAGGGGTGCAAATATCAACGGGTTCATCGATGAACGTTCTCTCCAAAAATGTGAACAAACTTCTTTATATGTACTGCGAATGGCCAAAATTAATATATAAGATTCGCGTTGCACAGTCTTTGATCGATTTGCTTTTCTTCTTTTCTCTTCATCCACAACAACAAGAACGCTTCGACACCAATATCAACAGAAGGCACTAAACAACTATTTCCTTCTCTTCAAGGTAAGCCAAAAATCATAAGTCGAGTTTGCTCCTTTCTTCGCTCTCGCTACTTTATTCTTTTCAGTTCCCTTCCAACAACGACCCTTTCTTCCAACTACAACTCCCCAAACGCAAACATGTGCGGCATGAAGATCACCAACTTCAAGTACGCCTGCAAGTGCGAGGAGAAAAAGAAGGAGTATTTCCCGTGTGCGGAGATGGAGAAGTTGTCGGCCAAGTGCCGGACGAAGGAGAACGCTATTCTACTTCATTCGGACAAGATCTTCGAGATCACCAAGGAGATCAAGGAGGAGTGCTCGAGCTGCGAGCACAAGCAGGGCCAGTCGGGCCAGCCGGGCCCGAACTCGACTTCCAACTAAGTTGGGTGTCGACTTCAAACCTGGCAAACCCTTCCTTCCATCTCCATCTAGTCTGTTGCTGGCAATAGTCTAAGTTTTTCTTTGTGGGTCACAATTTGTTTTGGGCTTTTCTGTTTTTGTCTTTTTTCTTTCCTTATCTATTGTTTCCCATTGTTCTGTTTTTTTTTATGAAATAGACGAAAACAACACCTAAATACTATAAAAAATCAATTGCTTTACAACACAAAAACATTTCTCTAATTTAAATTGAACGATGTGAATCCGTTGACGCGTCATTATTGTCTGAAGACAATTTATCATATAAATGTAAATCATAGAGCTTGGAGATGTGTGATGCATCGTCCTTGCCCAGGCTTACACTATACACAGTGCTCCACTGCGAAAACGCGCAAATATTTCAATGACGCTTTGTATCGATCCTATATCTAGGGTACTAATCTACAACTTAAAATCGTCTTCTCAGGGCTCCAAGAAACACTGTAACCTTAACGAACGTCCGCTGCAGTATGTGCCCCCATCCCCCTCCTCGTGTACTTTGTACTTTGGCCTTCTCATCATCCATTAACACGGCGGCCGCCGCCTGATACTGTTTACCTAACTCCTCCCAGAGCATGTTGTCCGCATCTACCTTCTTACGGAGTTTGATGGCACGGGCCTGTGCCTCCCGCAGCGCGTTTTTTGTTCGCTGCATGGCCCTTCTGGCGGCGAGAGCCTGCAGCCGGCACATTATCTGGACGTAGATGCGTCTGCGCTTGGCTTTGTCTTGCGCCGAGGTCAGCGGGTTGCTGTCGCTCGACGTCATCCTCTTGACGTACCGGCACGACCGCGCGTGGTCCGTGAACTGGGTGCGCGTGTAGCTGGCGTGGTCGATCTTCTTGCCTACATTGCGTATCGGCGCGGCCCACGTCTTGTGCAAGCATGCGTTGCACCAGATGCCGTGGTTCAGCTCGCCCGACCCCGGGCTAAAGTGCGGCACGGGGGCGGCGGCGTTGTAGCGGATATAAGGCACGTCGGCGCCGATGAGGTCGCGCACGACCAGGTCGCCGTCCTGGTTGTGCCGCGCCCCCCTGCGCACAAACGGCTTGGTGTAGTTGTTCCAACACGGCGCACTTTTCTTGCCAAGAAGGTACCCGACGTTGCTGTAGATGTGCATTTTGTCAGTTTTTTTGTGGCCGTAGCCGCGCTTGCGCTTGCCGTGGATCTCGAGGCTGCGCGCGCGGGCCTGCTTGACGCTGACGGCTGGGATCGCATTGGAATCTCTCATGGACATGTAGTTTCCCTTCGTGGCGTTGTAGCGGGCGTCGCCGCGGCGCAAGTCGTAGCAGACGAGGGAGTAGGGGACGGCGGGTTTGTTGCCGTAGAGGTCGTACAAACTGAGCGAAAACAGGTTCACGGCGATCCAGGGGGTGATCATGCGGTAGTCCGGGTTGACCTGGAGGCAGCGGAGGCAGCAGCGCTCAAAGGTGGGCAAGAAGACGTGCGTCGCCAAGGTGTCCGGCTCCCAGCACGAGGTGCACGTCTTGGAGCACATGACTGCAAACATCTGGCGCAGCGTAAAGGAGGCGACGAGGCCATTGGACACGAGTGCGCGGCAGGCCCAAGTCGCGTGGTTGCGCAAGTGCTTGAACGGCACATAGTTGCGGGCGGCCTCGTGGGTAGCGGAGCAGGTCGCCGAGAAGCGCGAGGCGGAGCGGAGGTCGAGGTGGCCCATGATGCATGACAGAATCTCGTTGGGCACGTTCAAGAGCTTGCTGCTGGCGTTCTTGGCGAGCGCATATCGTGACCTGAGCGGAAGCTCTTGGATGTCCGGCAGACTTGGCACCTCCCCTGGCACACCGTTTTGACCCATCCACGGCCCAAGCGCTGCGTACGTTTTGAGATTGTAGAGGTCGTTCTCGGCCCGATCGATACGAACAGGCAACCCTTCAACCTCCACATACACTGGGGTGTCCTCGATGTCGGTCAAGTCTTGAGCGGGCATCTTATTAGCGGGCGTCTCGTTGTCGAGAACCTCGATGTCGAGAAGCCCAGAGTCGAGTAATTCGTAGCCGGGCATTGTGAATACCGTCGGAACAAAAGTATTGTGTCGCTGAAGGGCGTAGTTTTGAAGATTTTGGTAATGAAACAGGGTGAAAACGAATCGTTTCGACCATGGTAGCGAATGGGAAAAGAGAAAGCGCAAGAAACAGGTCCTGGTAGAAGCCAAGAACGGGACGAAAGCTTAAATAAAATTCATGTTGTGCGCTTCCATAATCCATCTTCGACAAAAAATTATTTTGTGCGTTGAGATCAGGCAACACACTGCAGTTGACGAAGCACATAAGGCTACTTCTGGTTCCCTACTTTCGGTACGTAGCTGTGAAGATCGCAATTGTGTTTACCATACAAAATATGGCTGGCAAAGTGTTGGTGATCGACGGTTGACTGTGGCAAATGTGACGATGCTTCCAACAACCAGTACCGTCAGCAGCCTGTCAGCCACGCACAATGGTTTGTAGGGCAAAACAAAAGCCAATTATTTATTACCTAGCATTATTCATTATTATTGAAAAGGCACATATTTTCTTTTTGACCTATCTTTTTCAATAAATAAAAGACCCTAATTTACTTTTCTTTTCGTTGTCCTCTCTTCCTCTTTTCTCCCTCTTCCCCAACCACAACCTCACACACACACAACCGCAAAAATGGCGTCAGAAATACTCACCTCAAACGTGGCGATTCTCCAGAAGTACTTGAAGCTCGACCAGAAGGGCAGCATTATTGCTGAGTACATCTGGATCGATGCCGATGGCAACAACCGCTCCAAGGCCCGGACCCTGAAGGAGAAGGAGTACACCGTCGACGAGCTCCCAATATGGAACTTTGACGGCTCTTCCACTGGCCAGGCCCCCGGTGACAACTCCGACGTCTACCTGAAGCCCGTCGCCATCTTCCCGTCGCCCTTCCTCCTGTCCCCCAACATCCTTGTCCTGGCCGAGTGCTGGAACGCCGACGGCACTGCGCTAAGCTCATGGAGGCCGCCACAAGGAGCACATCGCTATCTACGGCGGGGACAACGAGAAGCGTCTAACCGGCCGCCACGAGACCGGCGCCATCGACCAGTTCAGCTAGGGTGTCGTTAATCGCGGCGCCTCTATCCGCATTCCCCGCGAGGTTAGTGTTAAGGGCTACGGCTACTTTAAGGATCGCCGCCCCGCCTCTAACGCCGACCCTTACCGTATCACCGGCATCATCATGGAGACGTGCTTCGGCGCTGTCGACAAATAGATTATCGATGTCGACGTTGTATGTCTATAAGAGGGCGTAAAGGGGACGAACGATGGGGCCGATGGGGCCGATGGGACCTGCTCGAGAGCGGCTTGGGCAGGCTGGTGTGCTTATACTTGTGTTTTTTCTAGCCAGCTCCGTTTTTTGAAACATAGATTTCATCAGCTGTTCTCGTACACGCTGTTTTCTGCGCCTTTTCCACTACCCAGGCCAAATACCAACATTGCATTGCAAGCCTGCCAACCAATGGGGCTCAATGAAAAAAAAAACCAAAAAAAACCCGCACGTAACTGTAACTACGAACACACTCCCACTTAGATCTGTGATGGTTTTTTCCCTAGGAGGGTTCTATCTAGCTAGTCGCCAATAGCCAGGAGTGGCTGAGAAAGGCGAATAATAACAATAATAATAAATACCCTAATTTTTAAAATTTGTTAATGTTTGAGAGGAATACACAAACGAAGTAGAAAGGGGCATCGAAGGAGTTTCAAAACATAAACAGCCAGCCTCTTCTATTGCAGGATTGTCTAGTCACCGTATAATCAACACAGTAAAGCTATCTAATTTATTATTGGTAACTGTGACTACGAAGACTGATAGCTTTCACATTACTGTTTCCCCAGAAGTGTCTTCTTCTTTTGTAAGCTCTGCGTAGACTCATGCGTCTTTCACGCCGCGTCTTTTCCATGCAGTCCAAAAAAAATTGAGATCGTAAAAATAGAGCGCGAGTCCGAAGTACGGGAAATAGTTAATGTTAATAGAGCTTCGATGTGCTTCCGCTAAGAAGAAAAGTAAACAAAGTTGGTAAAATATCGTCACGTGACCATGGAGCACATAAGCTTAGCTGGCAAAATCACCTAATCAAAATGAAAATGGTCTGCTACAGGAAGATGAAGGAGAATAAAGTATACACTTGTACAAGTAGATCTTTCTTGAAAATGAATGGAAACGGAGGAAACTGAACAAGTGATACTGTCTACTTTTCCTGTATCGTTGTTCACCATGCGTGCGTTCTCGCACACGACCATAGCTGCTTGGGTCAGTGCCCCACTTATCAATTGGCTGACCCGTGATGCCGGGACATCTTAGCGCCAAGGGGGCAAAACGCGCATTAGTCAAAATTCCGGGTTTCGCAGCAGGCCAGGTCCTGGGAGGCGCTACAGGACAGTGAAGGCAAACCACGACAGCACGGCGACAAGTCCTACGCACGCCACAACCACCTCTCGCGGACGCAGGGACCCAAGGACTGCAGGACGGCATTATCGAGATATCCGGGCGACCTCGACGACCAGGACGACAACGCACTGTTTGCTGTCAGCACTTCTTCGTATTTGTCTTTTGCCACAGCAATTTTGTCACCACCAAACGATCTACCCCCAACGACCACGTCCTGACACACGACCACACGACCATCACCCACTTGCGAACTCGACTCTCCTCTTCTTCCCCGTTGGCCGGTCCCGAAATATGTGGGTTCTTCGACGGACCCCGACAACAGAGACGTCGTCCTTGGCCGGGAGTAGCCGACGCATGAGCGCGAGCGGAGGAATCACCAACGACAGCAACCGCACCACGCGTGCTCGCTGAGAAGGACTGATACACAGTCGGCGAACGCGAAGAAAGGAGAGAATACGAGACAGACAAGATGCCGGGACTACCATGTGAGTACGGTGGTGATTCAGCACGAGCAGACATCGCACTGTGGGAAGGACATGCTGACTGACACGCCCCCCTCAGCCTCCGTCGACCTCGACGAGTGCATCGAGCGCCTCTACAAGCGCGAGCTGCTCGCCGAGTCGCTCATCGAGGCCATCTGCGCCAAGACCAAGGAGCTGCTCATGCGCGAGAGCAACGTCGTGCACGTGCAAGCCCCCGTCACCGTCGTCGGCGACATCCACGGCCAGTTTTACGATCTCATTGAGATTTTCCGGATCGGCGGCTACTGCCCGGACACCAACTACCTGTTCCTGGGCGACTACGTCGACCGCGGCATGTTTAGCGTCGAGACCATCTCGCTGCTCGTGTGCCTCAAGCTGCGCTACCCCAACCGCGTCCACCTGATCCGCGGCAACCACGAGTCGCGCGGCGTCACGCAGTCCTACGGGTTCTACACCGAGTGCGCCCGCAAGTACGGCAACGCCAGCGTCTGGCACCACTTTACCGACATGTTTGACTTTTTGACGCTGAGTGTTGTGATCAACGACCAAATCTTTTGCGTCCACGGGGGGCTCTCGCCGTCCATCCACTCCATCGACCAGATCAAGATCATTGACCGGTTCCGCGAGATCCCGCACGAGGGCCCCATGGCCGATCTGGTATGGTCGGACCCGGACCCGGACCGCGACGAGTTCTCGCTGAGCCCGCGCGGCGCCGGCTACACGTTTGGCGCCCAGGTCGTCAAGAAGTTCCTGGCGGTCAACGGCATGTCGCACATTTTGCGGGCGCACCAGTTGTGCCAGGAGGGCTACCAGGTGCTGTACGACGACCGGCTGAGCACGGTGTGGAGCGCGCCCAACTACTGCTACCGGTGCGGCAACATGGCGAGCGTGCTGGAGGTGAGCGACACGGGCGAGCGGTTCTTCAACGTGTTTGCGGCGGCGCCCGAGAACGACATGCACAAGGACTTGCAGCAGACCAACGGCAACGGCGCCGACAAGATGGGCGACGCCAACGCGCTGCCCGACTACTTTTTATAGCCGTCTCCCCCCCTCCCCGGCCGCTTTACTTCCATACCCTCCCCGGTCTTCCTCTTTCCTTGTGTTTATATCCTCTTTTTTTTCTTGTCATGTCATCAGCTCCATGTTTCCCTCCACGTTTCTCTCCATAGTTTGGCACCCCCAGGCGTGTATGATATCCTCTTACCAAATATGACCTCTACTTTTTTGCGTACATTTTTGCATTGTACAAGGCGTCACAACATCACGGGACACAATAGGACTGCGGGGACCATGTAGCTTGATGGATATCGAATGTTTTGGTGTTTCGTATTGCTATGAATGCTGCACGTGGTAGCACTGTGGGGGAAAAGATATGCAACCGTTTTTCATCGTACTGCTCTTCGTCCGCACTCTCCAGCACGCAGCCAACCTCCAACCCCTTCCCGTCGTAACCAACGCAAAGTCGTTAAATCATGTTTCGTATGTTGATCGTGGTCTTGGACCCTTTGACGGCGGGCCATCGGCCATCTACCAGTCCTTGGCAATGTCGAAGCTCCACTCGAACGCCAGGTGCGTCTTCTTGTCGTCGTCGACGAAGCTCGACGAGGCCACGTAGTGGCCGCGGGCCAGCATGCCGCTCGGGGCCTCGTCCTCTTGGACTGGGGGGTGTTAGTCAAGCACGTTGTAGGAATAACGTAGGGTAGCTTGAACTTACAGCGCTTGGTGTACAGAGG
This sequence comes from Sporothrix inflata, assembly GCA_021396225.1. Taxonomy (NCBI): domain Eukaryota; kingdom Fungi; phylum Ascomycota; class Sordariomycetes; order Ophiostomatales; family Ophiostomataceae; genus Sporothrix; species Sporothrix inflata. The sequence continues at coordinate 173,716 of WNYF01000078.1, read as the reverse complement.
CTGCTTGTCGGTGTTGGGGGCGTAGCTGCCTAGCATCTCGCTGTCCTTGCCGACGCGCACGCTCTTGCGCTTCACCACCTGCACGTAGCGCAGGCCGCTGAGCACCTCGTGCTGCACCTTGAAGGTGGCCACCATGGTGAACCGCGAGCCCTCCTTGATGGTAAAGGGGTGGTCCTTGAGCGTCGCCTCCGTACCCGGCACGCTCAGGTCGATGGTCACGGGGTCGCGCCCGGGCGTCTCCAGCGTCAGGCTCTGGATGATGCACACGCGCGGGTCCGTGGGGTCGCTGAGGTCCTTGCCGCCGCCGAGACCAAGCGACTCCTTGTAGCGCTGCAGGGACTCATCACCAGCATCTGTGGGGGCGCACCCAGGCCGAGGGCGGCTGGGCGGCAGAGAAGCAGCAGCCGGGACCGGCAGGGCCACGTGTTGTTGACGGGCGCCACACCAGACCCGGCTGCTGCTGCCGTCCGCCACGCCGCCATGGCCCGGAACAGTCAGCATTGTGGTCGTTTCGTCGGCTTCGTTCTCTTTGTTCTCTTTGCCCCCTTTGTTCTCGTCCTCCTTCTCGTCTGTTCTTGCAGGAGCAGAAGCAGGATCCGCCGGCGTGGGCACCGCGAGGCCGGACACCGGGATGGTCGTGTTGGTCTTGGAGCACAGCAGCCGCAGCAGCTCCTCGACATCAGCCACGGTCACGACGGTGGCGTGCTTTCGGTCCAGGACGTCGGCGTGTGGCGACGGCGGTGGCGGTGCCGGCACACTGATGGACGCTGGACGGCTCCGGACCCTCATGGAAGACATGGCTGCGGTTGGTGTATGTAGGAAGCGAGAAGCAACTAAGGTGCAGGTGCTCCGGGGACAGCAAGGCTGGTGAGAGGCGAGCACGGGAGGTGGTGAGACCGTGGTGAGAGCAGGGGTGACAAACGTGTTGGACGGCGGGATGTTGTGGTTGACGGCCTCAATGGTGCCATTGCTTCTCAGGGAAGGAGCAGTCGGAGCACTGTCGTCGCTCCTGCTGTTTTGGCACCTCATGCCCTTTTCTCTTGCTGCCTGCGGACGCACCTGCTAGCTTCCATGCGTCGCCTACAATGTTGCCATTGCTTCTCAGGGAAGGAGCAGGTCCTGCATCTGTGTCGGTCGCTCCTGCTGTTTTTGGCACATTGTGCCCGTTGCTCTCGTTGTTGCTGCCTGTAGGCGCACCTGCACTGCTCCTGCTCGCTTTCCTTGTCTTACGCCAATGCTGGTCGCCGAGCCCGCCAACACAGAGACCAATTCACTACACCGCCCGTACCTCGTACGCCACATTCTGTCTTTACGTACCCATCTGCTGGTAGGTGGCCAAGCTCTGCTTCGGCTGCGACAGCTTGTAGCCGGGCGTGCCCTCGTGGAGGTCCTCTTCGTGGTGCTGGGTGGCCATGGTGAATGGTGGGAGTTGGTGGGAGCTGGTGGGAGCTGGGTATCAATGGGGAGGATATACGGTCGTGGGAGGGCGATGGATGGATGCGGTTGTTTAGTAAGAGCTTCGTAGCTTCGTAGCTTCGTAGTCTGGAAAGAAGAAAGAGGAAGAAGAAAGTTCGTCAACAGACGAGGTTCAAGAAGTCGGTGGGCAAAGAGGGTCTATATTTAGTTTGGTCCTCTCTCCGTCTCCGTACCTTCCCTCCATGGCCAGGCCTGCAAACAGGAAAACAATTCGAAAAAAGAGAGCTCGACCTTCCTTCTGCTGCCCCTGACTGGCTCACTCGGGGCACTTGGCTTGCTCTTTCCTCCACTTCTCCTTGGGATGAGGGGCAGCCACCGCACTTTACTCGGAGACCTGGACCTTCTTCCCCTCGCCGCCTCCCCTATTCGCTCCCCATGCATGCTGGCATGGTGGGGTTCCTTCCTATCTGTTGCAAGTCCATCGTCCATAGACCATGGCACAAACGACCCACACCGTTTGCAGCAGCGGGCAGTTTCAAGGAAGGGAAAAAGGGGCGCCGCTACAGGCGGTGAGTGGCCGTTGGCGGGCGCTGGTCTAGACGCTGGTCTGGCCTGGCCTCGTATCTGTCCGTAGTGTGCTGCGGGAGGACGTTTTAGGACTTCTCCAGCAGTCTCTAGCAGCACTCGGCGCCGACGTCACCTGGAGGACAGCCAACGGCCAACGAACAAGACAAGAAACGCACAACAGCGGACCAGGCCGTTTCAAGGACTTTGCAGCATCTCAGATGCCTTTCTTGCACACTCGAGATTCGCACCCCAGATCCAGATTCGAGATTTTGAGATCGCCAGGGACCCCTTGCCGGAGGACTTGGCAGGGTCATCTGGGTCATCTGGGTCATCTGGGTTGTCTGGGTTGTCTGGGTTGTCTCCAGGACATGGCCAGCCTTACAGCACCCAAAGAGCCAGGAACAGGGCAAAAGGCGACAAGCAAGGACGTTCAGTGCCTGCCAGCCTGACCGGGACTTTCAACGGCGACGACTCCCATCAACACGCCACAAGTGTGCCAAAAGCCGTTTCAGCAACCGCCCTGGATGTGTGCCTGGCTGTCGTGCGGGATACAACGACGCCAATCCGGGCTGCCCTCTCCGGAGCTTTTCTAGACAGGGGGACATACACAAGGCAAGCGCATTGTTCTCGTGTACCCTCTGGCACACCCGCTCCAACAACGTGTTCTGCCGTGTCGGTTTTGGCCTTTTTGGCTGCCGTGCCGTTAGCTCCGACGCGCCGCTCGACTGTTCGCCCTTCCCCAACGAATTGCTCGTTGTGGCACCCTGTCGTCTTGGGGGTCGTTTGCCGCTTGCCGAAGTGAAAAAGGGGCCTGTGCTCTGTCTGTCCTCTGCCCTGCAGGGCTTCTCCAAGTGCTGTGCGCTCTGTGGCCACCATGTCCACCATGCTCTCGCTCCCTGGCCGTCGCCCACGTTTTCAGTGTGCACGCGTTCCCCTATTTGCACATACCCCACAGGGTCGCGGTTGCGGCGTAGCGTAATCCCGATTTGTCTTCGGTTCGTGAACGCTCTTGCCTTTCCTGTCTTTTTGTCCCCCCCCCTGTCCCCTCGCATTTGTCCAGCGCATCCCTCCTTTCCCACGCAGCGACGCTCCACGCTACGGCCTTTTTAGTGCCGTCTCGGTCACGCTTGCCGCCCGTAAGATTAGACCCTCCGCGAGGTATTACTCGTAGACCCTGCGTTCACTGGCGCTCGTTGGCGACTGGCGTCTGGACCGGGCAATTCAGATACCCCCGTGGCGCCCACCCCCATCGCAAGTGTCGCGCGCGCACTTCTTTCCCACCATCGCACATTCCTCGCGCCTACCCACCTACCCGCACTACAGCTATATGCACCATATCATTCTTTGCTTAATTTCCCGCACGTTCGCCCTTTCCCACGCTTCTCTCCCATCTTATCCGCCGCTTCCAGGCCTCTTCTCGCTCTTCTTTGCTCCTTCCCTTTTCGCTTCCTTCGTAGTCTCGCGTCCACACCACACCGTGTGATGCGCTATTTGCACATTCGCTAATTACACATCTCTTTACTTTCCAATCTTACCACACCCAGCACCTCTCCAGGCCATCGCGACGCTTCTTCCCAGCGTCGATCGCCCCTAAAAGCCCCCACGCGACGGCCAGCCGCCCCCCCAAAACCCCTAAACCCACACCCTGCCCGTATTTTTTCGCTGCTTTTTTGTCGTCGCGACAACACGCATTTTCCGCTCTCTCTCCCCCTTCCTTTCCATCCCCAATCCCTTTCTTTTTCGTCAACACCGCCTGTCCGATCAAGGCTCGAACAAAAAGGTAATTAATGCGCTCTGCTATTGCATGCAGTGTCCCCTCCGATATCGTCAGTCGCTATTGCATCACGTCCTTTTGTCGACCCTTCTTTTTGTCTTTTTACCTCGCCTTTTTGACCTCTTCATTGTCGCGCGCGCTGACCACGTTTTGGCGCAAATTCAAACAGTTCGCCTTACAATTGCCATCCCCCGAGACAAATCGAATCAGAGGAAACGCGACGACGGGACCGAAAAGCCGATTCGATTCGCCAAAGGAAGTCAATCGCGACCAGCAAGGGTTCAGTTTCGCATCGACATCGCGTCGTTTTGTCCTCGAAATCCGTCGCATCGATTTAGGTCGCCTGCCGAATTTCTTGCGCGTCGCAGCCCAAAGTCCGCTATAGCCACTACAACCGACAGGCCAACTGTCTACTGTCGCGACTCGTCCGCTTATCCTACACGCTCCGCCCTCAACCCTCTCCCACCATCCACATCCGCAATGGCCCCTTCACAGAGACGTCTTCCCGAGCGGAAGAATGCCCTCCTCACCGAGTCGGTCCCTGAACGTTAGTTTTTTTCGTCTCTTTTTTTCTTCTTTTTTTTCTTCTTCTCGTCGGTTACGCGCGTTGCGCTGTTCGTTTGGGCACCGAGACCACTGCTCCGTGATCGTCTCGCGCCTGTTCTTTTAGCGCCGAGAAAAGCGCGACCAAAATCCACGAGAGCGCGCCTTAGCTAACACGATGCCCTTTCTGCAGACGAGGAGCTCGTTTCGCGCCGCCGCCTCGGCCAGACCCAGCTGTCGTCGCGCCTCGTCGCCGTCTCGCCCAGCTCCAATGCCGAGCGCAACAGCGTCACCGCGTTCGACTACGCCCACCTCCGCGCACCGCTGCCCAAGGGCATCGTCTCCGGCATCTTCAAGCCCAGCCCCAACAGCTACTTCTTGATGCGCCGCAGCAGCGACGGCTACGTGTCGGCGACCGGCATGTTCCGCGCCACGTTCCCTTACTCGGAGCTCGAGGAGGAAGAGGAGGAGCGCAAGCACATCAAGTCGCTGCCCACCACCAGCCCCGAAGAGACCGCCGGCAACATCTGGGTGCCGCCCGTCGACGCCCTGGCCCTCGCCGAAGACTACGACATTTTGCCCTGGATCCGCGCCCTGCTCGACGCCGCTGACATTCCCGTGTCGGGCCCGCCCGCCGCCGACGGCAGCCCGTCCAAGAAGATCGCCCCGCCGCCCAAGTTCGTCCTTGCCCCCCACCAGCCGACTCTGGTGCCGCCAACACCGACCTCGCTGCCGCGTAGTGCGCGCTCGCGCCGCTCGGTGAGCCCGACCAAGTCGTCCACCGGCACTACTACGAAGCGCGCCATTGCGAGCCCGCGCAAGCGCAGCACCAAGGCCGCGGCCGCTGCTGCCGCTGCCGCCGCCGCGTCCCAGGAGACGTCTGTCGCCAGCACCGAGAGCACGCCCGCACCGCAATCGGCCGGCCTGACAAACGGCGACGCCAAGGACGTCCTGCCCTCCGTGGAGGAGGAGGACGCTGCAGCCAAGGACACCAAGAAGGAGAAGAAGGAGAAGAAGCACGCCAAGAAGAAGTCGGACGCGTCGGTTGTCGCCGACAAGGTGTTCACCGCCGGCGCGGACGGCGACGCGCTGCTCCTGGCGGGCCAGCCGCCATCGGCCGAGGAGTCCGCGCGTCTGCTGGCCGAGGCCAAGGAGATGGTCGCGGCGGCTGCCAGCGACGTGGCCGAGGGTGCGTCGTCCAAGAAGGGCAAGCGCAAGGCGGAGGAGGACATCAGCAAAGACGGCGACGAGGCCAAGGCGAACGCCGGCGAGGGTGCCGCCACGGAGCAGCCGCGGGCGAAGAAGGTCAAGACGGACGTGCAGATCCGCAAGGAGCGCGTGCGCAACCGGACCCTGCTGGGCATCAGCGCGACCATTGCTGTTGGGTAAGTTTTCGTCCCCTTTTATGCGCTTTCACTACGTATTACTAACAAACCAGCGCTCTCGTCCCGTACGTTATGGGCATGTTATAAGACGAGAGGACACACAAAGGAGAACCGGACAAAGGACCGACATGGGGAAAGACGCGTATACACATTTTTTAATTCATAAAAAGGAGAAAAGAGGACGATTTTGTTGGGGGGCGCGTTGGAGAAGCGCTTTTTTTTTGTTTATTTTTCCGGTCTTGTTTCTCTCCCCTTTTCCCACTCTCCTATTTGCTTTGGATTCTTGGGACATTTGATCTGTCTGGGAAACCAAAGTTGTTCTTGTCTCTGGTCTTGTCCGTCCACGTTCCACCTTTGTCTCTACACTGCCTTCATCCCTCAACACCCCCTGTTGCTTTCTGTTTTGCTTCCCATTTACCATCACCAACCTTGGCCTTGTCTGGATTTGCCGTTTTGTTTTTGCTTTGCTGTTCATGTTCATTTTACCCCCGGCCCTTACCACTTTTGTATTGACGTTCGTTTCTTTTTCTGGACATACCCCCCCCCTTTGAGTAGCAACAAGGCGCCGCTCCATCGGCCTGGAACAGCAGATGGACGCGGCCGCAACTTGTGTCTGCTTTAAACACATTTTCTTCTTCACGTTTACAAAGAGAGTCTTCCATTGCAAATCGTACGTGATTGTGCCTTGTATGCTTGGCCGGATGGCAGGCCGTAGTGACGACGTCTGAAGGCGATACAGCTTGTCGTTCCTGATCGACAGGTACAACCAACGAACTCCAATTGAGGTCAAAGCCGATGTCGGTGAACATTGTCATACGAGCAACTGTCAAACCGCCATACTCACCAATTTCCTCCTACTTCTCAATGTTCGCGAGAGACGAGGCTTACAATGTACGGTCTTTCAGGTGCGTCTTTACGTTGGTCGTCTCTGTGAAAGCTTGACGGCATTTACTGCCGCTCCCGACCGCCTTTGCAGACGCGTTCTCCGACCCGTCCGCCGTCCACGCAAATTTTCTGGAGCGACACCCAAAGCGGACGGGCGCCCGCACAAATCATTTTTGGGTGAGAGAAAAATAAGGAGAGGGAAATGAGAGAAGAGAGACGGGGCCCAAAGTGAGAGAGAGAGAGAGAGAGAAAAAATTGGAAAAATCGAAATTAAATTGAAAATTTCGGCCGTCTCTTTCTGTTCCTTCCCTTCTTCCTTCCTCTTCACGCAACAACTTTCGTTTCTCACCAAATGGCGCGCCTTCCCGATTGAAAGGGAAACGTGTGTTCCCCGAGGGGGCAAGTGCTTCCTCAGCGGCAGTATTTATATTATTCTTTTCCTTCTTTCCTCCAGTCCTTTCCTTTCCCTCGGGTTGTCGTTTTTAGCAGGCGCGGCGCGCATGGTGTTTGGGGTCATCTGACCAAAGACCGCCCTACTGCTGGCAACCGTCGGCAATCTGCGGCATTCGGATAACAGTACCCCCTCTGGCGCCCTTCTGGGGAAGTCCCCAAGCCCATCAACCCCATACTCCGTACTTTGCCCACCTTTCCGTCCATCTGGGGGGCTTTTGTCTCTCCACAGCCATTGGATCATTGGATCATGTTGCTCTCCTTCCTCGGGTTTGTGTCCCTCCCCTCCTGGACCGGAGAAGCTGCTGTTTCCATTTCCAGGGACCGAGTTGTCTGAGCTGTTCTTTTCTCTCTCTCTCTGTCTTGCTGTTGTTTTCTTTGCTTGCCTTTCGAAATCTTTACAAGAAATTGGAGATTTGGAGCATCCTCGACAAACGAACATCTCGACATTTCCCTACCCTCTCCCCACCTCCCCACCACCACACAATGAGACCAGCTACGAGTGCATGGCGCCAGGCGCGCCTCGCGCAACCGGCGGCGGCCCGGCGTTTGTTTTCGTCGTCGTCGGTGCGGCTGGAGCGCTACGGGTTCATTGGTCTGGGCCAGATGGGCTACCAGATGGCCAAGAACCTGCAGAGTAAGCTGACGCCGGCGGACACGGTGCGGCTGTTTGACATCAACAAGGCGGCGGTGCAGCAGCTGGCGAGCGAGGTGTCGGCGACGGGCGCGGCCGTGGAGGTTGTGCCCAGCGTCGCCGACGCCGCGAAGGATGCGGTAAGTCAAGTTCCCCCAGTCTCTCTGTTTTTATCTCCGCCTGCTAGGCACCCTCCTATGATGAGTATGTTTGTATGATCTAAGTTGGGGCCGGAGTCAGTCCCGGCCCTCTGATGATTATTTTATCTTTGAAAGCCAATCCTCTGAGGAACCCCCTACTTTTCCTATTGTGCTGTGTTTTGTTACGTTACGCCGTCTTGGTCACCACTAACAACAACAGGACTACGTCGTCACCGTTCTACCGGAGCCCGTGCACGTCAAGGGCGTCTACAAGGAGATTCTGGCGGGCGGCCTCGCAGCCGCTTCGACGCCGTCCAAGAGGCCCGTGTTTGTCGACTGCTCCACGATCGACCCGTCGACGTCGCGCGCGGTCGCCGCGACCGTCCAGCAGGCCGGCGGCGAGTTTGTGGATGCGCCCATGTCGGGCGGCGTCGTCGGTGCCACGGCCGGTACCCTCACCTTTATGCTCGGCTGCCCGCAGGCGCTCGTGCCCGCCGTCGAGCCTTTGTTGCTCCACATGGGCCGCCGCGTCTTGCTGTGCGGCGAGCAGGGCGCCGGCCTCTCGGCCAAGCTCGCCAACAACTACCTGCTGGCCATCAACAACATTGGCACCGCCGAGGCCATGCACCTGGGCGTGCAGTGGGGCCTCGACCCCAAGGTGCTCGCAAACGTCATCAACGTCAGCACGGGCAAGTGCTGGCCGTCCGAGGTCAACAACCCGGTGGCGGGCGTTGTGCCGACGGCGCCGGCGAACCGCGACTATGCGGGCGGGTTCGGGATCAGCCTGATGAAGAAGGACCTGAAGCTGGCGATTGCGGCGGCCGAAGAGGCGGGCGCGAAGCTGGCGCTGGCGGACTCGGCGCGGAGCCTGTACGAGGCGGCGGAGCAAGACGAGACGTGCAAGGGCCGGGACTTTTCGGTTGTGTACCGGTACCTGGGGGGGAAGGAGTAGGCGACGGTGGGGGAGAAAGAAAACAAAAGGGGAAGAGGTCGAAAACGTACATAGACATGAACCAAAATAGACAAAAGTCGGTTTCAAAAGACGGCAAATCGGACAGAGAACTGTTTGAACGGAAAAGATACCGACCCAGTGAGCGGCCGAGCGCCCTGGACAGTGGAAACGGCCGCTAACACGCTAACACGCTAAAACACGGCGCAACAGACGACTGCGCGGGGCGGAGGAATAGATAGTCCGTGTTGGCCGACAATGACACGCTCCGCTCACTGCCAAGCAATGCAAGATTGGGGGTTGCAGGAGGTTGCAGGATGTCAGCAACGACTTGCCAATTTGGGCCATCACTTCGCGGCGTGCGTTGTGATGGTGCTGTGACGGTGCTGCGAGTGCTGTAAGTTTCTGCGATGGGGCTCGTCAGTGACCAGGCTCGCCAAACCACGAGGGACGACGAGGGACATACAGCGGTCCGCACGCCACGGTCTTGGCTTTCTTTCTTTTCACCCCCAGTCCCCAAAAAACACTCCACCCGTCACTCGGAAGAGGCTGCTTCCGGGGCTAGACTGGCAGGGAATGGCGAAGAATGAGTGGACATTGACAGAGGGACGCTGATGGAGGGTTGCGACGAGGCGAGTGGGAAAGGCGTGAACAAAACGGAAGAGACACATTCTTCAACGAAGCGAGCACCGAAGCGAGGATGTCGTTCAAAGATGGAGAGAAGAAGAGAGAAAAGGAAAATAGGAAAAGCCAAGGCCGTCGGAGGTTTAAATGCTCTTCACATGTTCGATGGAGACAGCGATGCAGACAGCGATGCAGAACCGATACGATGCAACGTGCGCCCGAAGAGGAAAACGACGAAAACGATGAATCGACAAATCGATGCAAACAGCACAAACGCGGACAGACTCTCGATGCCGGCTGTTGTCGCTCTTCTCGCTGTCGGCGTGTTTGTTCCTCCAGGATTCCCAGGATTCCCAGGATTCTAGGATCCCAGGATGTTGTCAGGATGTGGGAATGCTCACGGTTGATGTTGAGATTGTCGTTTCGACTATTTTTGACATTGATCTGGTTCGTGTGACGGTGAACTGTTTTTGGTCGTTCCTCTTTCGTCTTTCGTCCGTTCTTTCGTCTCTCCCACTTGACAAGCCTTTTTGACAAGTCTCCATTTCTCTCCATTTCTCACCTCTGCTCCTCTGCTCCTCTGGTCTGGCCGACCTCCGGACTGGATCCGCCGCAATCTCTTCCCCTGTGTGAGCCGTGTTTCTTTCAATACGCGTATCCCGCCAACGCCCCGGGAGCACGCCTTAGCCTGTGGTCTGCCCGCCTCTACATCTGCAGGGCTGGACAATATCTCGTACGGGTCACACACAGCAGCACCCTCTTGTTCGGGAACGGGACAGCCCACCTTGTTCTATCTGTATTTTTACGAGGGTTTTCTTCGTTTTGTCACTTTTCTAGCATTTCCTCCCGCCCCTTCAAGCCCCTTCGTTTCCCTTTCTTGGTCCCGTTGGCTTGGCTGACGGCGAAGCGAGGAGGGGCCGCTAGCCAATGGTGGGAAGGAAGAGGCGGAATTAGGGTGTATTTGGGGCCATTGTCCGGGCTTCGCACTTCGGTTCCAGCTCCTACACCCCCCGGAGCGTTTGTTCAAGTCCGCCGTTCTTTGTTTTGGTCCGTGGAACAGTAGGAAGAGACTGTACAATAAGAAACAAATCCTCCGTAGCGAGCCAGTCCCCAGGTCATCGTTGCAGTCTCCCAATGCAACCCTACAAAGCTCGCATCTTCCAAGCTCGCATCTTCCAAGCCCCCGCCGGCCGTTTTGTCCTCGCGTGGCCACTTGCCGCTGTCCGTTTTGGCTTTTAGACTTTGTTGCCTTTGTTTGGTGGTTCGCTTGTTTTGATCCCAACTCGTGTCGCTCCTTCCTCCTTCTCCAGTATTCGTGCCTAGCGCCTCCTGCTCCTGCCCCCGGCCGTATCCTCGTATTGTCCGGCGCATCCCCCCATCTCCGCTTTGCCGCTACTCTGGCGCCCTCCTTCACCGGGGACTTTCCTGTTTCTCTTTTGTCTGTTTTCTTTTCTTCGTTCTCATTTCAAAGCAACCTTGATTCTTATTTTATTTTTGTTTCCTTCTTTTTTCTCCTTCTCTTTTTCTTCTTTCTTCTTATCTGTTCTCTCATTACTCGTCAGATCCCCCCACGATGCCGTAGATCACAGACAGAGGCCCTCGACAACAACAGCCTCTTTGCTTTCAACTTTCGACGACAACCTCGACGACACTGTACCTCACCTTACGAAACGCCCACTCGCCACCGCCGCCATGGCTGCCAACATCACGGCGCACCCGTTCAAAAACTGCAACGAGGTCTCGGCCGTCTGCCCAGTCAAGGCGACCACGCTCGGCTACTACCCCAATGTCGGCATCAACGCCTTCTTTGCCGTCGGCTTTGGCATCTCGACGGCCGCGCTGCTGATCGCCCTTTTCTTCGGGCTGCTCCCCCGCCGCACCTGGGGTTATTCCAGTTTCATCGCCGCCGGCGCCGCCCTCGAGCTCGCCGGCTACGCCGCGCGCGTTCCCCTGCACGCCAACCCGTGGAACCAGAACGCCTTTGAGACGCAGATTTGCGCCATCATCCTGGCCCCGACCTTGATTTGCATTGGCATCTACCTCACCCTCCAGCACGTTTGTTTGGCGCTGTGTCCCGCCCTCTCCCGTGTCCGTCCCACGCTCTACCCCTGGCTGTTCGTCCCCGCCGACGTCAGCTGTCTGCTCGTCCAGGCCGCCGGCGGCGCCCTCGCCGCCTCGGCCGGGTACACCAACACCAAGCTCTTGAACGCCGGCAACCGCCTCATCATTGCCGGCATCGTCCTGCAGGTCGTTGTCCTCGCCATCTTTGGGCTGGCGTCGCTCGACTACTACGTCCGCGTCAAGAAATGGATTGCCGGCCGGGACGCCAAGGGCCGCCAACCGACCGAGGCCGCCCTGGCCCTCTGGCACAACAAACGCTTCCGCACATTTGGCATCGCCGTCGCCGGCGCCTACGTTTGTGTTTTGATCCGCTGCATCTACCGTGTGGCCGAGATGGCCGGCGGCTGGGGCAACAAGATCATGCAGGACCAGCCGTCGTTTATCGTCCTCGAAGGCTTCATGATCTTGATCGCCGTCGGCATCCTCGCGGGCTTCCAGCCGGGCTACTTCTTCCCGCAAATGGCCAACGGACGCAAGCAGCGCCTGGCCGCCGAGGCGGAGGCCCTGCAGGCGAGTGGTGCTGGGGGCGAGGCCGGGTCGTCCGAGGATGCGACAGTGGCTGCCCCGGCACCTGCGACTGCCGCCGGTGGTCTGCACACCGACACGGAGACAGAACAGAACGAAAAGAGCAGCCCGACGCCCGCCGCCAAGGAGGCCGGCATTGAGGTGCGGTGATGGAGGTGTGTCGACTGACTCGCTTTGAGTTTTCACATCCCAGCACGCGTTCTTTTTGTTCATCTTTGTGCTTTTATCTGTACGATCTCATTTCAGATTTCCATTACATCTAGACTAGACTACATTCTTTTGCATCGATCTTTTTTTACCATTCACTGTTAACGTATGTCGTTTATATTGCGTCTTGGATATTTTCTTCTCAGTTACACTGAAGCAATCTATCAAGTTGCTCGCACGTGGCATTCAGGCAGAATACAACCGTGCTTTGGAGTACGCTTCACCATCACCACATTGATTACCAACCAAAGGCAGCCAGATAAAAGAATCACAAAAAGCCGTTCAAAGTAAGACAAACAAAACAAAAGATGATTAACCTTATTTCTTAGTGTCGCAATTGTCGCGTCCGTCGTTTTACTGTCTCCTGTTTGGCCTGTTTGGCCTGTTTGGCCCCTTTCTTTTCGATTGACCGTTGCCTAGAATTTAGACTTTTTTTGAGTCCGTTGCGTCGATTTCTTACTCTCTCATTGGGGAAGCCTAGACACCACCTCCACACCGACTTACAAGCCGGACCACCCACCCAGCGCCACCAGCACCTGCGTAAGCCGGCCGCATCATCACCTGTCGAAATGGTGGTTGACTATTTCACATCTGGGCAATAAATGAGAGAGGGATGATGAAAAAATAATAAAAGATATCATTTTCAACAAGACACCAACTACTTTGTATCTCTCACTCGATCAGTCGACTACATCGACCAATCGAACCTCACCGTCCACACAACATGGTCCTCCGTCAAAAACTCACGCCCGAGACGTTTCTCGCGGCGCCACGCCGGTCGGCGGCCGTGCCCAGTCCGTCGGGCCGCGTCGCCTTTTATACTGTCTCGACGCACACCTTTGTCGACGACGGCAACCTGCAGGGCACGACCAAGAAGGAGCTGTTCCTGCTGGATCTGGGAACCGGCACGTCATGGCCCTTCTCGGTCGGGGACAGTAATGACATCTCCAAACTCGGCGACATGGCCTGGATCCCGGGGTCATCTGACGAGCTGCTGTGGCTGCGGCCCCTCCCAAATGGATCGACTGACGTCGTCGTGGCCACGGCCACCTGTGGGGAGGACGACCCGCAATCCCAACCGTACGTGGCCGGTCATGTGGCCGCACCCATCACGGCGCTCCGCCTCAAATCGCTGCCGGACGGGTCCGTGGCCTTTGCGGTGGCCGGCCAGGTCGGCGCCGACGGGCTGCTCTACAACGAGAAGGCCCCCATCCCATCGTCCAAGGACATTCCGGTCGAAGACAGACTGATCGACCTCGGTTTCGATCTGTCGGATCCGCCCGTTCCAACCATTCCAGAGTCGACATCCACACCCGCCGAACCCGGCAGCTCCGCCCGCATCTACGACACCTGGCAGGTCCGCGCCTGGGACCGCTACCTGCCGCCCCAGCCGTACGCCCTCTGGTATGGCGCGCTGACGCAGCATCCGTCCCTGTCCACCCTGCCGGGTGATCCGTCCTTCATCTGGTCCCTCTCGCCCCTCCACAACGCTTTGCAGCACGCCCCGCCGCGCTTCGAGGCCCCCTTTGGCATCTACGACCCGGGCGACCCCGCCGCCGCCTACGACATTGGCGCCCAGGGTGTCGTCTTTGTCGTCCGCGACCCGGCCCCCGCCGACATGCGCCACACCAGCTGCACCGAGGTCTATTACGTGCCGCTGGACTCGTTTGCCACCGCCACGGCGTACAAGCCGGCCAGAATTCGCGTATCCCAGACGACGGCGGGTGGTGCGAGCCCGGGCACCACCGCTGGCCCTCCGGGTATCAGTGCGAATCCCCGCTTCTCGCCCGACGGCACCATGCTGGCCTTTTTGTGGGCCCCCCTGGCCTGCCCGGCCGACTTTCGCGTCCACCTCGGCCACATCGTCTCGGGCGCCGTGCACGACGTGTCGATTGTGGTGGCGTCGCCGGGCGAGGAAGCCGCCCTTGTGTCCCGGGAGGGACCCGTACCGTTTGCGTTCGAGTTTGCCCCCTCTGGCAAGGCCGTCTTCCTCGAAGCCCACGACTGTGGGCGCAAAAGCCTGTTTGCCATGGACCTGCGGGCGGGGGCGCGGCCGCGGCGGATCAGCGGGACACGGGGCAGCGTGGCGGCGTACCATCTCGTGAAGAGGGACACCCGCCGCCGCGCCGACGACGACCGATTGTCCTCCTACTCCGTCCTCATCTCCGGCTCTTCGTTCGTCGAGAGCCGCTTCTACCACATGGTCGACCTCGAGGACGACGGCGACACCGACGTGTTTGAACCGCGCGTTGTAGCCACAGCCAACAAAGACGGCGCGCGGTTTGGTCTGTCCTACGACCGCCAGATCTCGGAGATGTACTTTGAGGGGGGTGGCGACGGCGAAGCCGGCCACGGAAACGAGGGTGGCAGTGGTTATTTTGTCCAAGCCTGGGTGGTCCGTCCGTCCAACCAGGGTGAGCCGGACGCCCCCGCCAAACGGCCCCTCGCCCTGCTCGTCCACGGCGGGCCCGAGAGCGCATTCGACGACGAGTGGCACATGCGCTGGAACGCCGCCGTCTGGGCCGAGCAGGGGTACGTTGTTGTGCTGCCCAACATCACGGGAAGCCTCGGCTTCGGCCTCGACCACACCACGCGCATCTACAACAGTTGGGGCGGCGCGCCGTACCACGACCTCGAGAAATGCATGGCCGCCCTCCGGGATGTGCCCGACATTGACTGCACCCGTGCCATCGTCGCCGGCGGCAGTTACGGCGGCTACATGGTCGCCTGGCTGCACGGCAGTCCCCTGGGGAAGCAGTTCAATGCCGCCGTCTGCCACGATCCCGTGTTTTCGACCGAGTTTATGGGGCTGACCTCGGACTTCCCGGACGGTATTGCCACGTTTGATGGCACGGGCTACGCCTGGGAGAACAATAGAAATATCCAGCGGTACAACCCCGCCCGGCCCGACCGCCTCGCCGCCTGGAAGACCTGTGCCGCGCCCACCCTCGTCGTCCACAGCGACCGCGACTACCGCTGCGTCGTCACGGAGGGCCAGGCCGTGTTCCGTGCCTTGCTGTTCCAGGGCGTGCCGGCACGGTACCTCAACTTTGCGGATGAGAGCCATTTTGTCACGAAGCCGGAGAATGCGCTGGTGTGGCACCGGGTGGTGTTTGACTGGCTGCAGCGGTGGCGGGATGTCAAGAGGGCGTCTCGAGGAGCAGGGTCAGGCTCTGCCGCGGAGCTGTTGTAGGAAGAAGGCCAACCATTCTCTGGCCGAAGGCCTATGTTGACGGACAGCCGTGTTGGCGGTAGCTCGTCACTGTAAATTGACTTGACCACTACGGTCGTTCTATGCACTGTAGCTGCAGCTGTCTTTCAACTTGGTTTTATTCAGATACCTTCAATGCGATTCTTTTGATACCCTGTGTTCCCTTTCCTGTTTCAGCTTCGCACCCTTCCTTTCATCTTCCTGCTTCGCCTACTTGGAGACCGCCTTCACAATCGCCGCCCCGACGCCCTTGGCGCTCGCTGGGTTCTGGCCCGTAATCAGTTTGCCGTCGACCACTACGTACTCGCCCCAATTGGTCGAGTTTTTCTCGAAATTGGCACCGACCTCCTTGAGCCGCGTCTCCAGCAGGAACGGCACCACCGACTCCAGCTGCGCTTCTTTTTCTTCAGCGTCCGTGAACCCGCCCACGCGGCGCCCGGCCACCAGGTACCCCTTGGTGTCGTCATTGTCCACCCGCACGTTGGCCAGCGCCGCAGGGCCGTGGCACACCGCCGACACCACCTTGCCCGCCGACGCAAACGCCGCCGCCAGCCGGTGGCTCTCCTTGTCGAACGCGAGGTCATACATGGGGCCGTGGCCGCCCGGGTAGAACAGCGCGTCGTACGCCTGTGCCGTTGCGTGGGCGGTGGCGTCGTCGCCCGCAAACGTGCGCAGCGGCTCCGTGTTCTCCCAGATCGACTTGTTGTTGTTCAGAAAGGCGACGGACGACGCGTCTCCCTGAAACGCCTCGACCGACGACGGGTCCAGCGGCGCCGCGCCGCCCTTGGGCGACGCCACCGTTACGTCGAAGCCGGCCGCGACGAACTCGTCGTACGGATGGGCGAATTCGGGCTGTCTTGTTAGCGGTGGTCTAGATGCATAAAGAGTGGGCGGTACATACGAGATACCACCCCGTCTTCTTGCCCGTGTCGCCGAGCTTGTCGTGCGAGCTGAGGACAACGAGAATCTTGGGGGCCATGGTGCTGTGTGAGGTGCGGGTGCAATTGGAATGGATAAAGTGGTCGTTCCGATGTCAAATGAGAAGATATCGTGGTGCTGCGATGCTGCGATGCTGCGGTGCTGAGGTGCTGAGATGGCGATGCTCTGACAATGGTTTGTGTCCTCCTTTGTTACGTCCCGCGGGGCAGCTCGCGGGGTCCGGGCAGTTTAAATACGTTTCGCACATCACCTATCGCACAGGTCGCTGACGTAGACAGCATCGGAGAGTTTGAACGGCAGTTGGATTGCCAGAAGCTACAGAAGCTAGAAGCTACCAACAGACCCCAATCGAAGCTACAGAAGCTGCTTTGTCGACACTGCAGAGCATTTGGTGGGGGTTTGATTGACGTCACTCGCTCCTGAAACCGCTAAAAAGGGACCTCGCATGAATCAAAGACACCGACACCCAAAAAATCGCATCGGACATGACTAAAAGAGGCGCCCGAGGCCGACACTAGCGAGCAAATCTCCTAGCCCTCAACAGTGGCAGTTATCGCCGCAGCCCACCAAGCCTATGTCGAACGACAACCGGTATCGAGGACGCTCGCGATGCTTGCGGCGTGACGACGGTGGGACAGACTGCGCAACAGACTACGAGACGGGCCCAGCGACACAACGGCTTTGTCTCTCTCGGCAAAATGCAATGCCCGTCTCGTAGAGTATTGGAAGCGTGGCATCGTCCTATTCTGTTCTCACCACAACCACCGTCCTTGCGAAAGTATGTCCTTCGTGTCCTTTTCATTCTCTTCTTTTCTTCTTGTCTTCTTCATCTTCTTCTTTTTCATCTCCATTTCCTAGAACCCCTGCTGCCACGCTCCTTTGTGGCCTCTCACCGCCACTTGTGGTCCACGTGAAAGGCGTTGGAGCCCGTTGGAGGGAACAGCGAGACGGAAGACGCAAGACGCAAGACGCAAGACGCAAAAACGCAAAAACGCAAAGCAATGGGATATGACAGAATTACCACTTTTTCCATCAATGGTGGCAGACGAAAAAAAAAAAAAGGAGAAGGAAAAATAAAGGACGCAAAAAAGACGTGAAAAAGGAGACATGGCATACCTTCCGGACACGCCGCGAAACTGACATAAGACCGAAAGACAATATGACATACGGCCGACAGACAAGACACGATACCTGTCGATTTCTGAGGTTGTACAGACCAATACAGAGTACGTCGTCCGTCGTCCAGAGGAAACAGACACTCCTGATCCACAAATACCAACGATGCCCCACTTTTGGTGGCATAAACTTTATAGTGGGTACAGGAGACAATCCTTATACAATGATTGGCTGCAGTCGTAATCTGCACATTACGACGTACGGAGTAATACACTCCAGCACTCTCACCGCACACGTCGTCCACTTTCCGACCTATCACCAAAGAAGCCCGTGCCCGGCAGGTCTGCATGCGAGCAACGAACTCTTCCATCTCTCAGGCTCAGCCGTGAAGGAGCATATCCCGGCCGTCCGCATGTCCCTCTCTTTCCGAAACGCGGCCCGTCCGTTAGCAGGATGGGGCAAGATCCAATATTCATACGGGGCAACGCTGGTGGCGCTCCCTAAATATAGCAACAGGACAACATAATAACAGAATGAGGACGGATACAGCTCCCTGTGTGGATATTCAGAGTGAAAGAAGAGAAACGACAGAATAGCCACTGCGGCCTCTGTGAATGTGCCCATGGCCTACGGGTGGCCGTTTGACTATTTATCTGCGTGTCCGCATTGCACTCCATCGTCTTGCTGGATTCCGCAGACATTGCAGACACCACAACACAACACAACATAACAAAACACACAACCAATACAACATGTACGGCCAATTGATCACCCTCCGTGACGCCCTGGCGCGGCAGAAACCCTCGGCGGCCTGCACCATGGGTCCGGGCTTCAACACACGCAGCGAGGTCTGGCCGGAGCTCAAGGGCCGCCTCACGCTCTGGTCGAGCTTCAACATCCACAGCCTCAACGAGAGTTACGGTCACGTGCTCGACCTGCCCCTGCCGGCCTACATCGCCCAGGGCCTGCCGTCCGTGGACGCGCTGCACGCCGTGGCCTTGGACAGCGACGAAGGGCCCCGCCAGCTGATGGAGTGGACCGACGGCGTGGTGCGGCCTGTGCTGGCCATTGCCAAGACGCATCTGCGGCTGCACGAGGGCACGGCACTGCGTTTCGTGGCCAGTGGACCGGACAGGAGCCGGCGGGCTGCCAAGATCGTCCCCCAGCTCAACGTGCGCACAAACATTGACAACGTGATCGCGCTCGACAACTACGCCCAGCAGGCGCTCGTGGTCGGCCTCGGCCGAGCCACATCGCGCTGGCAGCCAGGCAGCCTCGTGAGCGACCCGATAGCGGCCCAACAGGGGATGCTGTGGCCGTTGCGCCAGCTGGCCAACCTGTGCGTGCGCGCCCAGTGCCGGTACGGGTACATTCAGACGAACGAGACACTGGTGGCCGTTTTTTTTGCGGATGCACCGGATGGTGGGGACGTGTCAGCTGGAGGGCCGGTGACCGGAGCAGTCCGGCCTGTCGCTGGCGCATCTCCTGACCTGCATGCGCAAATCATGCCCGTCCCGTGGAACACGGAGCCCGGCACGAGCGGCGGCGCCACGCTGACCACCGAGATGGCGCTGTGGTGGCTGTGCATGCTCGCGCTGGCCGACCGCCCGCTCGGTCTTGAGCCAGTCGACCAGGTCGTGCCTATCGACACGTGGCTCCCCACTCTGCTCGACGACGGTTTCACCTGGGTACGCCGCCACTACTACTCGGGCGTCGACCGACCCCGCGTGGAGGCCGCACCGACGGTGACAGCGGCGACAGTCGACAACGGGAACAACGCGGTGATGCCCGTCTCTTTGTCCAGCAGTGACGTCTGGGGCACGGAAACGGACTTGCTTAGCTTCGGCTTCAGCTACACCATCGCCAGCGTCACGGGCTCGCTACAGATGCGGAACAACATCGACGGCTTCTAAACGAAGGGCAAGAGCGGGATCGAGGGCAACGTGGCGAGGGCGTTATATGAGACTACAGCGGGGAATCGCGTGGGTAAATTGGAATGTGCTTGTATTCGTTCATAGGAAGTATATACATTAGGGGGTGGAGGGGGGGCGTCAGGAAAGACAGATAATAATAAAAACCCCCAAAAAACCCGAAACACAGGAAAACAATCAATACATTCACGCGGTTCACCACATCTAGTAATAAACTTCAAATAGAGTGAAAGAACAAGAAAGAAAACGACCCTAGAAACCTGGCAGAGGACAACAAGGTCTGAAAGAACAAAAAAAACAAAAAGAAAAGAACAAAAAAGGACCCTAGTAGCCGGGAAGAGGAACCCAGGGCATTTTCCAGTAGGGCTTGTATGTCTCGTCAAAGATAAACCGTGCCTCCTTGTCCGCCTCGACCAGCGCCTTGTTCTCCGGCACGGTCAGATCGAGGTCGCCACCGTTGCTCTCCAGGAGCTTGTTCAGCTTGTGGCAGATCTCGCCCTTGAAACGCTTCGCCGGGAAGATGCAGCCGTCGCGCACCGCCCAGTCTATGGTAATAACCGGCTCGCACTCTACCCGCAGGTAGCGTACCACATTGTCGCTGCACGGGTAGTACCACCGGGCCAGCCGGGCGGCGCGGGCGCGGGCGCTTTTGGTGGGCCGCATCGCCAAGCCCGCTGCCGCTGCGGCCGCCCGCGGCGCCCTCCAGTCAAACCGGCGCGGGTCGACTAACGTATAGAGCACGTTGCGATGGCGCGGTGTGCGGCGCAGCGGATAGCGGTTGCGGCCTTGCAGGATATAGAGTTCGAGGGGCTTCCGCTGGTCTGTGAATTCCAGGTTGTTGCTCTCCTTCAGCATCGATTCAAAGTCCCAGTAGTCGGTGAGGCAGAAAATAAACAGCTGGTACTCTACAGCGGCCCGGGCCGCAGGCGGGATCGGGATCGGGCCTGTGAGGATCTCGGGTGTCGTCAAAAAGTGCGGCGTCGTTCTAGCCGTGCTAAAGTCAGCAAACTTCCAGTCAATGAACTGCCCGCGGCGCACGTCAAGGTACACAATGCCCAGCTGCTGCATCTGCATAACGTCGTCAAGCAGACGGCGCGCCATGGCCAAGGGCACGTTCTCGCGGCAGTCGTCCGGGCGGCCGAGGGCCTTGACAATGCCGCGGATCGGCAGCGGGCGGCCGCTTGGCCCGCTAAAGTCGCTGCGCACGTCGCCCACATTGCTGTAGTAGACGTCACCGTTGAACTCGAGGCGTTTGAGGTCGTTGAGCGCGCGCTCATGGGCCTCGTCGAGCAGCACGTAGCCAAAGCAGTCCACGGCCAGGTCTGCGCGCCCCGTCTCGTGCAGACGGCCAAAGGCGCGGCACTCGGCATAAAAGGGCTCTGAGTACGGCGCCAGTGCCGTCAGCGGCTCCTTGTGCTCTCTCTCGGGGTTGTAGCACTCGAGCGGGCCGTACCAGCTTTCGGTACAGACGTAGCGGAACTGGGATGTCAGAAAGGGGGCCCTTATATATATATATAAATAAAATGAAAAAATTTCAGACGCTGGGGGAGGGGGAAGGGGAACTCACAAATTTGATGGCATACTCTTGGCCGTGGATGCGGGCCTTGACCACGTGGCTGTGCAAGCCCGAGGCAATGTATTCGAGGAACTCGATCTGTTGGGGGCCGCCAAAGTCAAACGGCTTGAGCTTGGGGCCCTCGATCATCGGCAGCGGTACCAGGTCCGCCGGGCACGCGGGCCAGTCGGGGTAGATGGGATGTTGCACGGGGGGCATGGGGGGCAACGGTGTTGGATGGTGATGCTTGTTTCGGGAAAGGGGCTGAAGAGAGGGCAAATGTGCGAAAATAGTAGATTGGGTGACAAAACTGGACAGGAAGACAGAAAGACAGAATACGCTTCCACACCGAACCACACGTTGTATTTATGCATTTTCTTGCCATGATGGTTGGCGGTCTTGCCGTTCTTTGTTGGATGTATCCGGGAGGTGAATGTGATCAATTGACTAAGCTGAGCTGGTGGTGGAAATGACGGCCAAAAGTGCCTGGTCCAAGCACGAATCGCCGCTTTCGTGTTCTTTTGTGTTTATGTGCTTTGCGTCTTTCTCTGCATTTTAACTTTCTCTTTTTATTTTTCTTTGTTTTCTGTTTTTCTTTTTTGCCGTTCGTTCTCTTTTTCATTTTGTTGGTCCACGCTTCTACGCTCAGAGTACCTGAAAGAAAAGGGGCCACACTCCGGATACAGGGTCCTCGCACAGACAAAGACAGCCGGCCGGATCCATGGTGGCTCCACGCGCGCCCCTTTCATGGCGAACAAAAAAAGGCTACAGAAATGGACAAAGGCCCAGATGGCCGTACAACAGGCGGCCGGTTTCGTACAGCGACAGCGAGACTGTCTTCTTTTTATTTGATCCCTTTCTTCCTTGACTTCCTTTTCTTCCCCGTCTTTCCTCTCTTTCCGATACGGCATCCATCGCTTGTGTTTCTTCTGTCGCTTTTTTGCATCGTTGTTTCTTGAGATCCTTTCAGCCTTTCAGTGCCATTCAAGGTTTCTGTCTGTCCTTTCTACAACAAGAACGCTTTTTCATTATTTATAGCCCTTCTGTCTTGTAGTACTTCCTTTTTTTTTCTTTCCTTTACTTTTCACTCTCTTTTCCTCCTTCTCCTTTTCTCTCTTTTTGTCATTTTAATTTCTTTATTGTTTCTCACTTATTTTGTTTGTTTACTGCTAATTTTTATCCCGATCTTTCGCATACTTTGCATTTCTTTGCACGGCTCATATTAGAGTATAGAGCCTTTTTCGCAATATCGGCCAGACCTGTGAAAGGCTGTGCTTGAACTCGTTGCTTGCTATGTACTGTGCTGCCTACCCTCACCGGCTTCGAATGTCTTGATAACACCGCCATCTCACGCCTTCACCGACACAGGAACGGCCGACCCATTGGCCAGCGCCGCCGCCGGCGCCACCAGCGGCTTGTCCTCGCCGTCCTCTTTCATCCCGCCCAGAATCATCGACTTGGGCGCCATCGCTTGCCACAGCTCCGGGTCCGTAAAGGCCTTGAACTTTTCGTCGTGCCACTGCGCCGCCGTCACCGCGCGGCCCTCGGAGTCGACAAACAGCGTGTCGTCCTCGGCCCGCAAAAAATACGCCACACTGTACCGGTGCTCCGCCGGGTCAAAGGGCACCACGCGGTGGATACAGCTCTGGAACTTGTGCCCGCTGGCAAACCGCAGCGAGTCGCCCACGTGCACAAACGCGCAGCCCGGCTTGGGCGCCACAAAGCCCATTTCGCGGGTGCCGCACGCGCCGCCGGGCGGGCGCACCTGCAGGCCCCACTGCTCGGTGAACAGGAGCGTGAGGGTACTAATGTCGGTGTGCTTTTGATGGCCGAGGCGGTTCTGACCGGCCAGGTCGGCAAGCGGCAGGTAGTGCATCATGGAGAGGGTCGTCGTGGACGAGCGCTCGTTGCGATGGGCGTTCTCAAAGCGGCCCGCGCCCGTCAGACCCAGGCCCGTGGACAGCGCCGACAGGATGATTTTGGTGACGGTGTTGCAGCTGCCTATGGCGTTTTCCAAAATCTGCAGGTCTCCGCTGTTCTTGACCGGCGCCGGGATGCGTGGGCTGTCGTACTGAATCTCGTCGCGCGACACCTTGAGCATCTCGTAGCCGTCCTTGCTGCCGGCGGCGACCCCGGTGCGGCTGCCCACAGGCTCATAGCCCAAATGCGACGACAACAGGCCAAACTCGTTCTTCTCCTCGATGGGCGCCGCAAAGAACCGCTTCATCAGCGCCAGCAGCGCCGCGTGGTCTGCGAGCGTGCGCCGGCCGTCGAGCCCCGAGAGGTCCAGATAGAAATAGCCCTCCTCCAGGCACGCCTGCACGACGCGGTCGACCTCGCCTGGGTCCTGCGACAGCAGCAGACCGTAGTCGATTGTTTGCATGGACCAGACCGGCGTCGGCTGGCCCATCCAGTCAACGGTCTGCGGGGGGTCTAGGACAGGGGCCATGATGATGTCAGGGGTGCGATTTGATGTGGTGTCTATTAGATATGGATATTATAATGTGGTGCTGTGGTAAAGTGATTTAAAGCACTGTTTTGATGTATGTTGGGTGACGACGCTTGTTCTTATATAGAGATATGCGTCTGATTTTCTGGAGATGTTTTTTTATTATTCTTTCGTATTATGTCCATTCCATCCCGACTTATCAACAGCCGGCTTACCCCCACGCCTTGCATGACGCCGAGTGCTCTGCCGCGCCGAGCCCTGTGCCGCGCCGACTCCGCATCCCTTCTTCCAAAGTGCGCAGGTTTCTCATCGCAGTCAGATGAGGAGAAAGCGTAACGTTGTGCTCGTTACCCCTCTCTTGTCGCGAGGAGATATAAGAGATCCGCATTTTGTCATATGTGACAAAACGACACAGGACGCGAAGCAACTCCATTGTCAATAGATTTTGTCGGTCTTGAAAACTACCGACGTGCCATCGGTCTCTTGGCCGGTCCGTTGTCGATCGCTTTGTCTGTTTGTTGATATACCAGGCCCTCGGCAGAAGACATGCTTACGGGTTTACTTTGCATCTGGATATAGGACCTCTCTTCGCGCGGCCTGCCCTTGGCGTTACTCAACCTAACTGACAATCGTTTCCTCCGCACCGGCAGATCTTCTCCATCCGGGCGACATCCATATGCCGGCGGAGATGTTGTTATTATTAGAACAACTTCCTCCCGTCCAAGACGCAATATATTATAACCGATTATTTCCAAAACACGTCCCGACACTCTTCGCGCCATGGGGCCCTTACTCGCCGACATCGAACGCTTCATTGACGACTTGGAGCCCACCCTATGGCCCCTAAACACTTTCATTCACAGCCATCCGGAGCTTGCCTTTGACGAACACAAGGCACACGATGCGCTCTGTGCCTTGATGAAGGCCCAACGTGGCTGGGTGGTGACACGTTCGGCGTACGGCATGGCGACAGCATGGGCAGCCGAGTTTGACACTGGTCTGGCAGGGCCGGTCGTCAATTTCAATGCTGAGATGGGTAGGCCGCCGTGACCACCAATTTTTTATTTTGCTTTCGGCCGTCTACTAATTTTGTAGACGCCCTTCCCGGACTGGGCCATGCGTGCGGCCACAATTTGATTGCCGTCGTATCGGTCGCCGCGGCTCTTGCGACGGCCGACGTCCTCCGCCGGCACCACCTACCCGGTAGGGTACTCCTTATCGGGACACCAGCCGAAGAGGGCGGCGGCGGCAAGATTCGCTGCCTGGCCGCTGGTGCCTATGAAGGCGTTGATGTCTCTATGATCTCTCACCCGGGCATCGCCAACAACAGCGCTCTGGTGTGTACCACCGCCTACACCCGTCTTCGCGTCCGTTACACCGGCCGCGCTGCCCACGCAGCCCAGCAGCCCTGGCGCGGCGTCAACGCCCTCGACGCTTTGGTTGTTGCTTACACGGCTATCTCGGCGCTGCGTCAACAAACTCAGCCCGACGACGTCATCGGGCTGCACATTACGGAGGGCGGCGACGGCGGCACCAACGTTATCCATGCCCACGCCGCTGGTGTCGCTGTGCTACGGGCGGCGCGCGCGCACCGCTTGCACGAGCTCCAACGCAAAGTGGAAGGCTGCTTTCGGGCAGGCGCCGAGGCCACTGGTGCATCTGTAGACATTAACGTCGACCCGGGCTACCTCGACCACGTGCCGAACCGCGCGCTGGCATCGCGGTATGCAAGGCGTTGGGACACACTGGCCCCGGTAGACGACCTGCCCAACCCTTCTTTGCGGGCTGACAATCCCACATGGATCAAGAGCAGCACCGATCAGGGCAATCTCAGCTACACCCTACCCAGCATTAACGTCAGCTTTGCCATCCCGCCAGGTCCCGCTGGTGGTGCGCCCCACAGCCCCGATTTCCAGGTCGCCGCCGGCACGCGCGCCGCCTTTGCGCGAGCAATGCGCGTCGCGAAAGCCATGGCAGGAGCGGCCACGGACGTGTTTACGACGCCGGAGCTGTTGGACGCGGTGCGCGCGCAGTGGCGGAAGGATATGGGGCACGAGGACAACGGGGAGGAACTGCCGAGCTAGTGGCTAGTGCCCGTTGTATGTGCCGTGCCGAGCGCTGATCGCCCCGCAGAAGGAAGAGGCGAGAGAGACGGCAGGCGATTTACACCTACATTTGCAATCTACACTTTGCGGGGAATTCAAGACGAAATGGTCCATTTCGTGTTGGATACATTGTAGACTTGTACAGTATAGCTGTATGCTTTGCTTCGTTGTATCCTCGCAGTTGGTGATGATTTTCTTGTATCCAGCCCGCTGGCGCCAACAAGCCTAAACGCTGCGGGTACTGCCGGCACTAGTATATTGTCGTTCCGTGCCTAACCTTGACAACACTCTCATCCTACTTAAAGCCTCAAAATTGTTGGCTGAATGCTTTTTAGTCCACGTTCCTCTCCAGTCCATGTCATCTTGACGGCCCTCTGCGCGTGGCCTCGACGATACCCGTCCCGACCCCCTCGGGTAGGCACAGGTTCTGATGATACAGGTGCCAGTACTCATCCTTGTCGCCTCCTAAACGAGGCGAGGGTTTGATGGGGTGAAGGCGATAGCGAAGGCGAAAGAAAAAAAGAAGGCGAGGGCCGGGATGCGCAAGAGAATCGCTTGTCCGTGGTGGCGATGCAAGGATGACGTTGTAATCCGCCAGGGCTATGGACACGACAGGATCGTGAGAGGCGAAAACGTCCCATGAGTGGTATACGCTTGCTTGTCCAATGCAGGAATGAGGCGGGTAGGTTAAGCACAGGCATTGGAATATTGTACCTGTACTTGTACTTGGTCGTCAAGTTAAAAAACAGCATGCTGGTCAGGTATTTATGGCCTGCCAGGGAGAAAGCGGGCACTTGATCTTTCAGAGCAGGGGGCCACTGGAAGAAAGTCACAACAAAAGTGCGATTTTCTACCAAAAGGGGATAAAAGAAAACAAATGCACCCCCCGAAAAAGATCGGGCATTACAGGGATCGCGGGGGGGGTGAGAGTTCGAGGGGAAAGTCACTGACGAGCGTGAGTTTGTACCTTTTTCCCACCAAGCCGTAAACAGAAGATGTGGGTATTTCTGAACCCTACCGACACCAAAAAGCAACGTCACGAGTGACAAGAAAAAGTGATAAACAATACGCCTGCCGTAGAGTATGACGCACGACGGGTTTCGCAACTTATCTCGCGACCCCGGAGCTGAACAGTGGGCCCGCTTACGGGGAGAAGTGAAAGACCTCTTTTAGCATACCCCTACCCCTACAGGGCTTAACGGTTAGTGGTTGGGTTAAAGCTTCTAGAAGGCCTTGAAGCCTTCAAAAAGATCTTCTACGGGCTGTGTAACAAGGCAGTGTAAGGCGTAATTCCCGCATAGCGTGTCTCTTTACGGAGTACAGAATGAACAATGGTAAGAGACACGTTTAGTTTTTATTCTACACTACCTAGCAAATTTTATCGCCACATTAACCATAACTAGCTTCTCTACATACGCTGACCACTTTTCCATCCATCGAGATCCTGTTTCATCCAAGGAAACGGATAAGCCATCGTAGCACGACGAAATTATACTAATTTAAGCTCAAAAAGATCCCTTAAAACCCACAAGAAACAAAAGGAAAATAAACCATGCCAGCAGAGCCCTATCTTCAAGAAGGCGGCGAAGATACGAGGCATACGGCTCTTCTAACGACACATGGCTGTGGCTTTTAATGATTTGTGTTGCTGGGCTTTGCAACGAGACCCAATTTATCTTTACGAGCCGGATGGCATGGAGATATGTGGCCAGTGTGGTTCGAATTTGTCACGGTGGTGTGTCGGATTGTCTTTGAGTAACACATTTGCTTTGCACAAAATTTGCACTTTCGGGAAGTTGGATGCGTAGCGCACAAGGAAAATGGGAGGTGGTTCGCATTC
Source organism: Sporothrix inflata (assembly GCA_021396225.1). Classification (NCBI taxonomy): domain Eukaryota; kingdom Fungi; phylum Ascomycota; class Sordariomycetes; order Ophiostomatales; family Ophiostomataceae; genus Sporothrix; species Sporothrix inflata. The sequence goes on along the minus strand of WNYF01000078.1, from coordinate 146,350 downwards.
GTCACCCGACCTAAGCGTTGCCTCATTCTTTTGGAGTCCCCCTTCGAAGCCATTTCGCAACCTCGTGAAGTGTCGTGATGAAAGAGGCTGAATAGAAGACAATACTGCCGCGTTAGGCCACTCTGTCAGATGGTGTGGTCGAGTGAGTCAAGAGGGTGGGGATGCTTCATCCCGATGCTCTCCTCCTCCTTATCATTGCGCAGACACACCTTCAGGACGAACTAAAGTGGAGAGGATTTGCACCCCCTCTTTTCTCGTCGCGTTTGACTGATATGCGGCCTCAATCGATGGTTCGCTCGTTGGTTAAGGGTGTAAGATAAAAAATGCACTTTTGGGTAGGTACACACCCCTGCGTAGGAAACGTCAAATATGCGTTGGGCACGACTGGAAATTGCACGAGATCGGTTATTCTAGAGGCTTGGGCCCCTAGGCACTCTGTTTCAACCAATGGCTGTCTCCTGACCTTGACTCTGACATAACACAGACCCAGCCAGCTATGGAACGTCAGTGACAAAGAAATGTTGAGGCTCTGCTCTAAAATCCTCGCTGACCTTCAGCGCCTGGAAATAGGCGATTCTCCGTAGGCGCCTTGCTTGAAGCAACGACGGTCGATCAACCGCTGTTGAGACTCGCCTCAAATATATTGTCCATCAGTTAAAAAATCAACCAGTCCTAGATAGGGCCGTTAAATATTAGACCTGCCGCATAGTGGGAGCCCGCTTTCATTTTCCTCTCTAGATGTGTTTACCGTACCTTTGTACCTTTTTCATTGTTGCTATCTATTCCTCCCTCCCTAATTCGAAAGGGCGGCGTCCCGAACGCAGCCCGGCAACCTTCGAAGACTTTGGGAAGCCCCTTGCTCGATTTTCTTTCAATCAAACGTCTAGGTCCACCTCTCGACTCGTAAGCTAGAACTAGCGGCCTCCCTCCCCAGGTCACTAATATAGGGAGATGCGATTAAACAAGAGGAAGAAAATCAACAACAAAATCGAAAGCCAACTGTGAAAAAGCAATGGTTGACGAGATATCTGTATGGGATGTGCTTCAACTCAGCGTCAGCGACATCGTTGAAAGGCTCAAAAACGAAACCCACCGCGACGGTAATGGCCAGTTTACTCTTCGAGAATTGACGGGCGACGTCTCGCACTTGAATGTGGGCCAGAAACGGGACGTGGACAACAAATTTCGGTAGATTTATTCTTCTTCGTTTCTATTGTAAAGTCGAACCTTCTGACTCCTCCATTCGTTGCCAAGGTAACTATGCCACTAGAGATGCCGTCCGCCTTTTCTAGGAGAGCGAAGCCACCGTGTCCTAGCCCGTCAATGCCGACGCCTTAACCTTGCGCCTCGGCGCTCTTGACATGGAGGCTGATGGGTTCGTAATCCTGGATAATACGAAGAACAAGAGCTCCGAGGACCACGACGGCGACGGCGACAACGGCGAGGAGGCGACATCTAACGTAACAACTGCCGGGGCCACGACACCAACTGAGAACCAGGCCGCCGTCCAACATGCAGCGGCTGTGAAGGCAATATACGACGAGTTGGTCCGACTTGACGACTGACCGCTGTGTACGCCTGAACAATGGCGGGCCGTGACACAGGGAGATCCCCTTTGTGGAGTATGTCGCGTTCAGGGCGGCGGAGTACAAGAGAACGGGTGTTGGACATATGGCACAGCAGGTGCAGTTCATATCCAACATGCAGCACGCGTCGCGGTTGCCCGATCCGCGTGTACCGTTGCCGGTCGTCGTTGCTGTGACAGCGGAGGCAGCCGCAGACGGAGACAAAGACGGCGATGCGGATGCCTCTTCAGATGTGCCGTTTGAAGTTTACGCTGAGCAGACGACCGCCCGGCTGGTGTCGTACTACTTCCGGAAGCCTCTGGCCCTGCAAAAGGACCAGCGGCAGCAGTCGCCGCTGACGACTTGGCTCGAATACCTCGTGTTCGAACTAGACTGCCTCGCGCCCTACCTGCGCGCTCGCGCGCTGCAGGGCCGTAGTACAATCGGGCCTGGGAGGCGCTGATCAGTGCCTCTCGGATGCCCATTGATATCGAGCGGTATCACCCTAAGGCCGCCTCTGACTCGTTCAAGGACAAGAAGGCCATGCGGGACTTTATCCAGCAAACAGCGCTCTGCCGCCATCTGGACGGTATTTTTCAGCGGCAGCAGGCGCGCTTGCAGTGGATTGCTAGCGAGGCGCGAGCCATGGATGCCGAGGAGGACAAGGCAAGCCATGTGGTGATAACACCTCCTAAACCGAGGGACGGTGGCGGGCTGTTGGCGATGCCAAGTGAGCAGCCCGTGGATAAGGTGGAGCAGGTAGAGAACGTAGAGAAGGACAAGTCTAGCACTTTGTTGTGGCGCGCGTGCACATATTTTTTTCAGTAAGAAGGCGAGACAGTGATGGTGTTGAAACATATTTCGAGGACTTTTTGATCTGCCGTTATTTCTTTTTACGTGTTTTTAGCGTCTTTTAGGTCATTGGTTTCACTCTTTTCTCTCTTTGTCTAAAAACTTTCTTCGCACCTTCTTTAGATTGCTTCTTTCTTTACCCTTACAGTTGATCGTCTCAATTACATGCGGTTTACCATATTTCCAACGTCAAAATCAATGTCAAAATCAATGTTTTTCTAACGTTGTCGTGCTATTTATTATCTGTCTAGTATTTTCCCAAAGCTTGCAATACATCCTTACATAGCAAAAATTAAAAAATTAAAAAATATCGTACGAGTCATATCTCTTAAACGTATTCTTGTCCCTCCGCCCGTCCACGCCTTGAAACCCTGCTCTTTTTCTTTGCTCAGTGCGCATGATGCGATGTTGAAGAGGGGGTCCTCTTGAAGTTACTCGCTTTCATGAGGCATTGCGCGGCACTGAGCCGTGAATTTGGATCCGTCACCATCATGTTTCTCAACACGAAATGGAGCATTTGGGGGCGACTTTTCGACTTCGAGTGGTCTTTCAACTGCTTCATCTGCTGCCGGACATGGCTGTGCAAGATGGCGGACCAGTGCAATCTGTGGCTTGATGTCCAGTACGGAATCCCGCACACTTGCTCGGCAATCACAACACCAAGCGAGTAGATGTCGACCAGACTACTGTAAGCCTCTCTGGGGCCGATAGGTACAGCCATCAACGAATCCCCGTAGGATCCCATCGATGACATCGTGTTGCTTCCATCCATCAACGGCATACCGGAGGCCATGGACGGACCACTTGTCGATGAATACAGCGTTGAGCCCGTTGATGAATTGAAAAGTTCGAAGATCTCGGGCGCCGCATATTTCTCTGTTCCCACGGTGGACAAGAGTTGTGAACCAGTCTTTGCCAACCCAAAATCGGAGAACTTGACGTGGATCTTTCGCGAGGATCGCTCCTGGATGAGGATGTTCCCGGGCTTGATGTCGCGATGGCAAATCGGGGGGTCGTGGCCGTGAAGATACTGAAGCGCTGACAACAACTGACAAAGCATTTCGGCGATCTCCCACATGTGCAGCTGCTCATTGCACTGAAACAGTGATCCCCCCTTGATGTACTCAAGGAGGATCCCCGGATGTACGAGGTTCGCATTCGGACTGAAATAGTGGGCCCCGTAGCCAGGGTCGTTGTGCGTCGCCGTGCCAAGAAACATGACAATGTGCTTATGGCTCATGCTTGACATGATAGCCGCTTCTCTCTCCCAGTTCTCCCAGGACCTCCTCGGATCTTCGAGGAACTTGTTGTGATCGGGGATCTTGAGTGCATAGACTTCGCCAGTTGTCGAATTCCAGACACGTTTGACGATGCCGAATCCACCACGTCCCAACTCCCGAGTGACGTAGACATGGCTGGGGCTTAGCGGCTTCCCTGCCACGGTCGGTCCTATCGTCCCTCCCCCTGTTCTAGGCTGCATTATCCTGGCACCTTCTCTGAACTTCCTAACGCGGAGTTCGTAGTCTGATGAGGTGGTATTTTCGAGGTTTCCCACGATGAGATAGAATTTGAGCCGGTAGGAGACCTCCAGTGAGTGAAAATCACCGACCCTCATATCCGGTGGAATGAAAAGCCATGTGTAGTTTCTCCTTTTTTCGCCTTGCTGCCCGAAATAGCCGACGCGGGTGCCGAATGAAGAATGGTCTATAAGACACAGCCGGTAGTGTTCGTCAAATGTGATTGTGAAATGCTGTTGGCTGACACTTCCGATACGCGGGAAAACAATATCACAGTCTTCCGCAGAACCGCCCATGACACCAGAGTTGGCATGGCTGTCGCTGAATCGGAGGGCAAGACAGGGCACCATATCTCCGTTGAGGATGGCAAAGTCGCGTTTTTGACTGTTTCTCTCGTCATTGATGACCGTTTGTAAAGCATCGTTGCTATTGGCCACTATGTAAAGGTAGACGTCTGGATCTTCCATGATTGTGGTGTATTGGTGGCAATCCTGCGTAGTTGGTATATCAACTGAAAAAGAGCGGCGTTGAAAAGAGTGAAATGGCGGAAAGGATAGGAGAAACGGCGATGTTAAACGAGAGTGCCGTAGCAATAGAATATCAGAAGTCCGTGAGTGAATAGAAACAAGCTAAAGGAATGCGAGTTTGTTTGCAAAAATGAAGAAAACGACATTAAGAAGGGAAATGAGTTGGAGATGGCATTTTATCTCATAAGAGAGACGATAAGAGTCGCAAAACCCGACTCCTACGCCAACTCTGCGGCTCTACTAACCAGCACGGTGCAAACCGTTTGCAAAGATCGGGCACCCACCATGCCACCCACAAACATACCTCTACGCACAGTTTTCGCACCAAAACTGCATCTTTTCCACATACTGTCGGCAAATACCAAAGACAGGGAGCCCTGGCGTTGAGGCCCAACGTACATTTGAGCGCTGTATGATGACAGAGAGACAATGGAGGTGGATGGAGAAAAGCGCACCTTTGTTTCTGTTCATGTGTATGTTGTTTGTTGTTGATGGTGGCTTGGACGCCTCTTTCCGCCTTTTTCTTTTTTTTTTCTGCACCATTGTGCGACAGCCACTCATTGTAAAATACCACACGTCGCACTTTCTGTGTGTGGACGGAGTCGGGCAGAAAGCATATGGCTCTTTTCTCGCATTTTGAGAGTATGACCAGTCGCACCTTTCGTATTTTCGTGGCTTTTGTCGTATCGTTCTTGCTTTACATCCTCTCAAAATAACGACAGCCAGTACGCGCTTCGCATTGTTTGCTCTTTCCTTTCGTTGAATCTGTACCCTATCATGGCGCTCCTTTCGTGCGGCTCTGCATCTCCACTCCCCCCCGGGAGAGGGGGAAAGAGCGCTCGACATTTGTTTTATCCGGCCATCGCAGATTGCGTGCGTTGCGTTCATTACCCACCATCATGATAGGTCGGTCGCATTCTGATAGTGGGTTAATGGTATTTTCAATAAGCAAGGAGGATATCAACAGGTCCAGCAACCCGAGTTGCACCGCTTCAAAATATATGCAAAAAAGAGTGAAACATACTAAAATATCGCACATAGATCCCAAAAACATCGTTTTAGGAAGGAACGAAGGGGAAAAGGGCCAAAAGTAAAATGGCAGTGCAACGGAAAGGCGATTACATGCATAAATCATGATAAAGTGGTTCTTTTGCCAATAATGTGAAGTAAGTGAACACTGCTGTATTGTAAGTACATTTATAAGTTTTTGCTTTTTAATAAAAATACTTATAGTAATAATACAATCCGACACTCTTCTTCCCTTGGCTTAGAAACCACAGTTTGGTAACGCAAAACTTACTATGGAATCTCATTGGTCAAGCCTCGAAAAAGCAACTAAATGCAGTACATCTTTGAAGAATAAGAAGTTTAAAACACGTGAAAACTAATCATAGGTTCTGTGAATTATCAATGAAGCGTTTAGTGAGTTCATTATACGGCGCCCATCAAGAAAACTTTCATTTGCATTACTTGAAAAACTACGCAAACGATCAAAAGGGGTTGAAAACAAAACGTGGCGAAACGCTGTCCAGCAATAGTAGTGCGTTCATTACCAGTTCATATTTTTATCAGTGACAGAGTCAACAGTGGCACATATAAGAAACAAAATTCTTAAAGTAATAATCAAGCATAAAAGCAAGAGAAATAGACATTTTGCTTGCTTTTATCTACCTTCTCCAACTCTATCTTTATCAACTACATTAAGATCACGTCCATTTCACACCGTTTCACAATTTGCAGCACAGTGAACTAAACAACACTCCTCAATTAAAAGCAAAAATGTGTGAAGTGCGTTACGGTGGTATCTACTATTCGGAATGTGGCCATTCGGAGATGCGGGTGCTGTCAGATATCAAACAATGCGCGACGGCTATGGCACAGCAGCAGGATTGCGACACCATTGAACCCAAGGCCATTGTGGTGCGGAAGATAAAGTCAAGATGCTTCGTTTGTGTGGGCTTGCAGTAGACCAAGGAGTGGGCGGTGACAAGGTAGTGGCTTTGTTGACTACGCAGTTGGTTGGGTCACGGCTCAGATAGGCTGCGTTTATTTAATTTCTTATAAAACATCCAAAAACAAATCAACCTATTTACAGATTGTTGTGAATCAAGATTTATGGCAAACTTATATTTTCGTTTAATATAGTGACATCCTCATACCGTAGTGTTTCTAAAAGGTGGATGTTTTCTTTTCTTTTTCTATAAATAGTCCTATCGCCCACCTAGTTTTCTTACAGTTGTTTTTCTCTACTTACAACTCCTTCATCAAAAGCATCCCCTCCGGCCCATGAGAAAAAGACAGACATAAACCAAAACTACATTCAGATCACTCTCCACGTACCGGTACAATGTGTGAGGATCAGTTCGGCTTGGTCATATGGGCCTGTGGCCACTCTTCCAAAATCTTCAAAGCATCCGTGGGATGCACTTCGGCCACGGAAACCGGAAAGGAGTGCTCGACCTTAACCCAGGTGATCCTGGCTACATCTTATCAAAACGTATCTTGCTACAGCTGCCTATAGCCAAGCAAAAGCAGTTACTGAGCAGCACAAGTTCTGAAAGAACAGAATTTGCGTGCGGGATTGATCGTGGATTATGTTCTTCGCTAGCTGAGGGTTGAACAGCCAATGAAAAGTGCGCTGCCTTTTACATTTTGTGTTTGAAACTTTGATGGTACTCTGAGATTTGTGATTACAACTGCGGCTCTTGAAGTACGTTTTGATTCTGGGCTAGTCTTTATCTTGAGGTCCCTATTAAAGTACCGCTCAGATAATGTTCTGGGGGCCAGTCGGAACAGAGAAACAAATACGTTTATTTCCCAAACGAAGTAAACTTCTTTTCTAGAGATAGTAGTGAATCAAGTGTTGTAATCTTGCATAATCTGAGAGAGTCCTATGACAAGCCAACAATCCAACGACTTGGAGATTTGTATATATCGTCCTCTGTAAAGTGTCTATAATTGGTTATCCCAATCGTTTTTGTTTCCTGTCTTGTCACAGTAATTCGTAGGCACTCTCTTTTTCCCTCGTCTACTCGAGGGGATAAAAACTGAGAAAACTAACGCATCTTCAACCCACCGGCGCAGATTCACAACATGTGCGAAGACCACTTTTTCCGGTTGATGCGGGATTGCGGTCACTCGTCAAAGGTTTTCCAAAAAAAAGCACGGGGTGCACTAGAGGCTATGAAAGGGGAAAGTGGTGTTCGATTCGCCATCAAGTGGTCTTGTCAACGACAAATGCAATCGGCTCGTGTAACTATTGTCGGCAGGCGCGTCGCAGAATGTACTACGCGCGATGAGAAGTATCGCGTAGTAGTTGTTTAGCCATGGGAGCAATCGTGAAGGGTTAGTAGTTGAATAAAATCGATGATTTTCACTTCTTGTTCACGTATTTTTCACCACTAAACTATTGAGTCATTACATATGTCTGGAATTTTCGTTTCTATTTTTTATTCATATGATTTACACCTCCTTTCCTATGTTTATAATTTACATAATATAGTATGAAAAAATAATTGAACAATTTACACTTTCAAGCCCGAATACTTTGAGTTAGAAATTCAATAGTTTTTGTGAATGATCCAAGAGGCCACGTTCATCACCCCTTGAAACTTATTTCTATTATTTATTTGCCAATTTTTTTCTTTTCTTTTGCAGATGCGAAAATGCCAACAATCGTTCTCTTCTTTACCACTTCTCGTCCCCTCTTTTCACCAGTTTATTTACATTCTGTGGAGACCTGGCTCGGTGAAGTGGTGATTCAGGGGTCGGTTTGAAAGATTAGTCATGTACAACGTAGTCTCCACAGTCCCAGTAGGACCCCACTTTTTATTTACACGTGATAGTATCCACTCTCTCAGGCGACGCTTTCCCCGTGTTCCACTTCCGCGCCGCTCCACGCTTCCTCCATCTCGTCTCGCTCCCCAACTCGCACTTGCTCACCACCTCGTCCCCGATTGCGCCCCCGAAGCCCAACGCCACAGATGCCGATGTCGATGCGGCCGACCTCTCCCCCTGTCGCCCTCTACCGACGCCTACCCCTTCGCTCGCATCATTTGCCTGTGCGCGCCTCAGGCTAGCTTGCCGAAGCAGCTCGTATCTGCCGAATCGCTTGCTCCACCGACGCGGTTTCCGACGACCACCTCTCGCTTCGCCGAACGACGACCAACGCTGCAGCTGCGCCGTCCCGGACCACTTCTGCATTTTCTTGAAGCTGAAGGAGCTTTCTGCGCTCGTACACCCACTGTATTCGGCCGTTGTGAACGACTGTCGGCGCGGAGAGCTGTCGGCGCATCGCCATAGCTGTGAGCAGATAGCTATCCGGTCGAGCGCCGCATCGTCTACTCGACGTAGCTCCCCGTCAACCTCGAAGCTGTTTTTGGATTTCGGTTCTCTCGTGGAACACTTCTTTTCTGGATATAACGTCTTTCTCTCTTGTTTCTTGGAACACTGCCCTTCTGCCTCCCCTGCGCCGCACATTTCTCACAACCATCACATCGTCCTATTCACATCCTTGTCACTTTGCCCTCACTTATACGCGCATCTGCCCATGACCCTCGTGAACACAACAGCTGCTAGTACTCTCACCACCGCACGATTCGCCGTCTACCTCGGTGGGGGAGCTGAAGGAGGGAGACCATGGGCGACCGTGCGCCGGACCAGGACTCGTTCAGGAATGAGCCCCAATGCTACAACTGCGGCATCACCGGCCACCAGACGATCGCGTGTCCGGAGCCGACCCGGGCTGTGCCAGCGTGAGTATTCAGTCCATGGGAGACGTTCCCAAAGTCTCACACCGACCCTACATCGTGGAACACGGCTAACGTCCGCCGCTCATAAGAGGCCTTGAGGCTCACCGCAAACGCCAGGCGTCCAAGGACATCATCATCATCAACAACAACAACAACAACAACAACCGTGGCGGCCGCAGTTTTAGCAACCACACCGGCCCTGCGTCCTCGCAGAGCCGGCATGCAAACGGCATGGTCGTCACACGCTACCCGCCGCCTCCCGGCTCGGGCGGTCCCCAAATCACACACTACCCCCAGCCTCCGCAACCACCACATCCACCACCACCCATGACACAAGCTCCCCCCCCTCCCCCTCCCACCCTTCCTCCGCCTCCGCCTCCGCCGCCGTCCGGTGCAGGCGCCGCACCGCTCTACCATCACCAGCCGCACCACCCCCACTCCTCTCCATATCACCCACTCCCGCCGCAACCCGGACCAGAATCGTGGCCCTATCCTCCGCAGCAGCCATCGTACAGTGGCAGTCAGTACACCCCCGGCGGGCCACCCTCTGCACCGGCCTCGGCGCCGCCCAACTTCCCGTCATACGACTCGTACAACCATCACCACGGACCGCCATCAGGCCCCCCATCCGCCGGTGGACCGCCCCCTCCCAACGCTCCCTACTACAACCAGCACTATGGCCCGCCACAGACCGACTACTTTCCCAATCCACCACCGGGCGTGATTGGACCTCCGGTCGGTCCCCCGCCTCCGCCACAATATGGTGCCCATCCCTATCCCTCGTCCCTGCCGCCGCACCCCCCCCAACCACAGCACGGCTATCCTGGCAGCCATTCGGGCACACCAGGCCCATATCCACCACCGGGGTTCATGCCTCTACCAGGAGGAGAGCCAGGCCAGTACCCCCCTCTTTCTGTGTCGTCAGCACCCCCTGCTGCGCCCATGTTCCCGCACGGAGACAGCGGCAACGGTAGCAATGGCAACTCATGGCGCGTCAACAACAATAACAACAACAAGCGCGGTGGCGGCAACTTCAGCAACCAGTACAACCAGCACAATCGGGGCAACCATCGCGGCGGTGGCTTTGCACGAGGACGTGGAGGTCGGTTCCCGAGTGGACAGTTCCATTCTGGAAGCACACCGACCGCTGCCTCACCACCCACCGGCCTAGCCATACCCACCGGCCCGAGTGCCGGCACAGCCAACAGCGCGAACCGACCAGACAAGTCCCCGTCACGAGCCGACGTAAACCACAAGCCAGGGTCGGCAACAACTAGTACCAGCACACTGCACAAGCTGCCAGAACGACCGCCAGGCATACCGGCAAAGCCACCAACGCCCATCTCCATGTCCCACAAGGGCGGCGGGCGGTCAGGGCCATCCATGGGCAACAGCCACAAGCCACGAGACGACGACAAGCCGGTCCACGGTCATGAATCGCCGAGTGCACACCCAGGCGCCGACCACCACGACACGAGCCTCCACCAGAAGCGCGGCCACGACGGCTACTTTGCCAAGGACGAGGACCGTGGGGATGCCAAGAGGACGCGGCCGTCGCCAGCCTTTGGCTCGCCCCATGGCCGGCTCGGCCCCACGAACCCGCGCGGGCCGAGCGCAAACGGCGGTGCAGCCACATCGCCCCATGCTGCTAATACGGATTCGCCCCTTCCGGCCCGGACGGGCGAACGGTTTGTCAACAACATCCCAACAGGGCCACGCAACGGGCCAAAGGGACACAACATGGCACCGACGATGGCCGGGCCCAACGGCCTGTCCTCCAAGCTGCCCGGTGGTGTGCCGGCCAGCCTGCCTGTGAACCCCGTCTGGGCCAACCGGACAATCAACAACCGGATCCTCAGCTATGGCCAAAAATCAGGAGCGGCCGCAGCACCTGAGCAGGCTGCAACTATTGGCGGTACCCACGGACATTCGAACGGAACGAGCAACATACCTACGGGGCCCCGTCTTTTGTCGGCCGGCCCCGTACCCAGCAGTTTGCCGTCACGCCCGCCACCCGTTCAGAAAGGCGCCGATGGCCGCAGCACCAGTCGCAGCCTCAGCCGCAGTGGCGGCACCCGCAGCCGGACCTACAGCCGCAGCCGGTCGCGGAGTCGGACCGTGCAGGCTGGCGACGACAGTAACAACAACAACAACAACAACAACAACAGCAAAGGACGACCGGGTCGCAGCCAGACACGCAGCCGGACTCGGAGTCGGAGTCGGAGTCGCAGTCGAACGCGTAGCCGGAGTCACGACCGCAGCCGCAGCCGGACTCGTAGTCGGAGTCTCGAGCGTAGCCGCAGTCGAAGCCGCAGCCGAAGCCGAAGCAGCTCCCCCCTCGACGACCTCGAGCTGGCCATGCTGGGCATGGCGCCGTCCGCGGGCGATGGCGACCACGCGCGGCGCAACGGTAGCAACGGCCGGCGGGCGCGCCGCGGGAGTATGGACGGCGATGCGAGTGACGGCGACCGTGATCGCTCCCGTGACCGGGACAGCGACGACAGCGACGACAGCAGCAGCCGCGCCAAGAAGCGGATGCGTAACGCCAACGGGCGCATCCCCAAACGGCGGCGGCCGAAAGAGTCATCAGTGTATAGGTGGGTTGTCTCTCTTGTGTCTGTTTCATTGATTTTGTTGATACTAACTTGTTTTAGTCGTCGCTGGTGATATCTGCTACGCCGCCGCTTTTGTCTATAATTTTTGAATGCTACATGCCTATGTTTTGGTTACCTTTTTGGATACTCTTTTCGCTGTTGTCATTTTGGACTATTCCCTCCTGTTTGTTTATCCACTCAAGGCATAATGAAAGAGGCATTTTTGGCGAGGGTGTCGGGATTCCTGTACTCTGTACTGTACTGTACTACTACTATTCTGGATTCATTTTTCTTGGAAATTCATAATGTTAATTGGGCGTCCTTACAACGCACACTTTTTTTGTCGACAATCAAGACGAGACCGGTTTCTCGCGTGCCATGTACATTTCCGCCTTGTTCACCTGAAGAGGTACTTGCAGGTGTACATATTGGCTCCTCTCCACGAAAAACAGTGGTTGTTCCATGAACAAAGAAACGCGCCTTGGATACCACACCCGACTTGAACACAACATCTTTCGTCTTTAGTCCATCCGACCCCTGTCGCCCTCCATCTTGATCCTTCAGAAAACACAATGAATCTTCTGTTCCCAGCTACAATACTGCCAAACCAGTTCAGAGACGAACAAACATGCTGCATGTTGACAAGAAAACAACCAATATCTTGATGTTCGCCTATTTGGCATCCTGTTCATGCCGCCGAAATGGAGGCAGCCAAAAATCTATATAACAGGGCCGTCCCTCTGCCCATTCTCTCTCGTTTTTTTTATTTTCTTTTCTCATCACCCACAACAACAACAAACACTCTAGTTCCAAAGATCTCTTTGCAAGACTCTCTTGCAAACGGATCTTTGCAACTGCTCCCAACCCAACACCTTTCGACTTCTGCTTTCTGGTAAAGTATCAAGTCCTCCCCGTCCCCCAAAACACACTCACAAAATCGTACAACTACTCTCTAGGTCTCGCATCGATTCTCGACAATTCGAAATGGGTGCCAACCAGTCTCACGCTTCTTTCCCCTCCTCCTCCCCCTCCTCCCCCCCCTCCTCTTCTTCCGGCCACCAATCGTCGTCTCGTCCGTCTCGCTCGTCTCGCTCTGCTCCCTCCGCCATGAACCGTTCTCACGCTGTCCGTCACAACACTGCCCCTGCTCCCTCTTCCGGTTCCTACCGTGAGTTCCTCATGCGTCAGCAGCAGCTTCTCCAGATTTCCTACGTTGAGCCCGCCTACGCCGACTCTGACATCTTTGGTGACCACCACGGCTACGTTGCTCCTCCGTCTTCGCCTGACTTGCACTGCCCGTCTTCTGCTGCCTCGTCTTCTGCTGCCTCCCATGGCCGCTACCCTCCGTACTTTGACGGTAAGTACATTGCTTTCCCCAAGGACGCCTCCCAAGCTGCCGCTTCCCCTGTCTTGCTCTCTCGTACTAATGCCATGCGCTCCTCGACCTGCCCCTCCGCCCGTCCTGGCACCCGCCGCGATGCGATGCTCCGCTCGAACGCCAACCACGACAAGCCTACTTTCAACCCGCTTCTTCGTCCGAATTATTCGCCCCCGTCTTCGCACTCGCCTTCTTCGTTCGCGTCTCGCATGGTCTCCTTCCAGGACATGGGCTGCCCGGCCCCTACCTCCCCTTCTCTCGCTCCTCCGGCCCCGGCTCCGCAGTACCTTGTGAAGCCCAAGTCGAAGAACAGTGGCCCGGTCAAGAGCCGTTTCCATGAGGAGTTTTAAATTCTCTCACTGTCGTCTCTTTGTCTGGTGATCTGACTAGACTGTACCCGAACGGAACCACTGAAAGGTAAACTGGAAAACGCCTAACCCAAAACTCACAAAAACACAGACTCCAAAGCCAAGCTGAGCACTCTTTTGCAGGCTATCACATGGACACGATCCAATAGGTGAGTTGAGACCGCTTCAGTCGCTCCTGGCACTACATTCATTTGAACTAAACTCATTTACTTGGTCAAAATCACCACTCCTTTGAACAATTTCCCTTGTCAACCAAAAACAAAACATCAAACAATCTACATTGTTCATGCTCAGGAATATACCTTGGAGCAGTAAGAAACACAAGTAGAAACACAAGTAAAAACATAAAACAATCAATAAAATATACAAAAAACCCCCCAAACATTGCCTCCATAATTTGCTTAAAGTGATAACTGACCTGTCTCGTAGTAATAACAATCGTAAAACTTAAAAGGTGTGCACGTTTGCGCTGCTTCAACTGGTAATGATTTCTATTGGACGCTTTACATTTGTGCCCAATTTTTAATCTTTAAATATTTCGCATTGCTTCTTTAAAGATACCACAATAACCATCCGAGCCTTACCGCAGCACTTCACGTTGTGCCTAATCGCGGTGGAAATATCGTGCATTTCGGCTCTTTGCTGCCTTTAAGCGATAACGTCGCTAATTAGTCACTTAGCCTGAGTGTCCCCGCAAATAGGGCTGAGAATGACATGGCAGGCTCAACTTCGCCCCACCCCCTCCATGTTTTTAGTGGCTCGGTCGCTCTTTCCTAACCCAACTGTTCTGCACGTCACAGGCAGCCACGGAGTACGCTATCGCATCATCAACGGCGTTGCATCTGCATATATCTAACCAAACCCTCCTCCTTCAACTTCAATCGCCCATCAACAACTGCTGCATTCTGCATCCCATACCTCGTCCTTTCCAATCGACATCCAAGTACAGCAACAGCCCATCGCATCTGGCGCCATCTACCCCGCATCGACCAATTCACAACGGTCGCAACGCATCGCTGTTGACAGCATCGCACAAAGACGCACTTCTCGTCTACCTTTTCGCCTCCCATCTCACATCTGCTAAATCATCTCAAAAATGACTCTCAAAAGTCAAACTGAGTCCTCCGGGACCGGGAACGGACACCCCGTCGGCTCCGAGCGCCTGCTCTCGACCATGAACGCCGTGCTGCCTGCGCCCAGCATTATCAACGCCCGCGACGCCTTCACGCTCTTCATCCACGCCTTTCTCGTCAACGTGGGCTTCCGCTTCGGGCGCATCTTGCACTACAGCGGCCGCGACGGATCGCGGCTGAAAGTTGGCAGCCCCAGCCAAGACCAGCCCTCCAGCTCCACGACGCCGAACAACCGGCTGCCTCCCACTTGGAACGGCAGCAGTGCCGATTCCGTGACCGAGCTCGTGTACACGCACGCGAACCACGTCGATACGGTGTTTACCTTCCGCACCCATGTCACCGGCCCGCATTTGCACGTCGTGGGCACGTCGCAGTCGTCCTCGAGACCTCTGGCGCCCCCGTCTGCGCGTCTAGCCCAGACCCCACGCGACGGACGTTGTTCCGATGGAAGCCGCACGGCGACGGGCCGGTTCCTCGTCGCGAACTATCCACTGTCCCTCTCCAGTGGAGATGGCATCGAGGCCGTCTTCCGCGACAGCACCGCCACCTCAAACCTGTCGGCGGACTTCCAGTTCTACATTCTGCAGCGTCTTGTGCCGACGCTCCAGCACGAAGGCTACACGCCCCTGGAGAGCCCCCCACCTCCATCTGGGAATGCCGACGGCGGAAAGCAGAGTGCCCACTCAATCGTAGCTGACAGCACCCAGTCCCAGCAGTGCGTCTGCGGCGCCTCGATTCCTGCCGCCGGAGCCCAACGAGATCCCGAGGACGAGCCCCCCACGCGTTCGCTCCAGGAAGGCCAGCCGCTGCGAGCGCCTCTGCTCCCCGAACTGGCCACGTCCACTCCGCTCGGACCTGTGATTGACGACTTCACACCGCCGGCTGCAGCGCCCCGCCCAGGTGCAGCCAATGTGCCCGGCCCCACGGCCGACTTCCCGCCGCCGGGTTTCGAGGACGAGCACCAGATGCTGCGGGCCACGGGCCCCCGCCCCGGCATCGGTGACGGCAGCTTCAACCCCAGCATCGGCGCCGACGACCTCAATCCGCCAAACCTGGGTCCGTACGACCCGCTGCGACCATCGCTCGCCGGTAGCGGTGGCTTGCGGATTGGGCCTGGCGGCGTGGGTGGCGTAGGCGGGGTTGGTGACGGCAGCTTCGGCGGCATGCACCCGACCTTTGACGATCCTCTGTTTGCCGGTGTCCGTGGGCAGGGTGGCCGCGGTGGCGGTAACGGGTTCTTCCCGCAGAACCCGCCGGGCGCGCGCTGGGACGAACCGGGACCGGCCGGCATGGACCCCGCCGGAATCTACGACGAGTTCGGCGGCGAGGGCATGCCGCAGTTCCCGGGCGGTCGTGGCCGTGGCGGTGGGTTTGGCCGCGGCGGAGGATTTGGCGGAGGTTTCGGTGGCGGTGGTGGTGGGTTCGGCGGATTCGGGGGTCCGAGCGGCGGCGGCGGCGGCGGCTTTGGTGGTTTCGGTGGCGGCGGATTCGCTTAGATGAGCTCAAGTGCCGTCATTTTTTTTGTTTCCTTTACCCCAAATTGTCACACATCGACCACACTCTTTATGCTTTATGACATATTCCATCACGAACGAAACAAGAGACGCCGAAAAAGGGTTTCTAAAATGTACTCTTAGGATGTGGTGCGTGGTCTTACGATTTCATGCTTGTATTTATTTATTTTCATTCCAGTTTGCAAGAAAAGACAACGTAAATTAATAACACAGACGATGATCGAGCTGGGCTTGACGTCATTCAACACCACCGTTGTTAGTTTAACTTGAAATGATACTATTGAACACTACAGAAGTCCCCATCGGTGCAAACGTGATTGCTATGCTATATTTATTCGGACTTTCTCGACTATGTATGTGCTCGTTATTGTTTCTGGCTCGGTGCCACTGTCCTTTCTTTTAGTTCCTGCCATCCGCAATGTCTGGCGTCCTCCCCATCCAATCGGCAGTAAATAAATATAAAAAAGAGGTATATCCACCCATTTCTCCCCGAACACGCTGTGTCTATCCTACACCCTCATACGATCTAGGACCCAAAAGACCTCCCACCCCGACCCACAAAAAAGAAACTTATGCCAGCTCATTGAGCTTCTGCTGCTCCGCCGGCGTCAGCTGGTCGTACCACCCCTTGAACCCGCCCGTGTCCTCCCGCGCCGCCCGCAAGAAGAACTCGGTCAGGTACGCCTGCGTCTCGTCGTCGCGCGTGCGGCGGTTGGCTGGGCCGCCATCCAGGTACGAGAACAGGTCGTTCTTGGTTGCGCCCAGGCTGAGGTCCAAAATGTCGTCGTTCTCGTCCTCCCAGCCCGAGTCGTCGTCGTCGTCATCGTCGTCACCACCCTCGCCCTTCTCACCACTGGCCTCCTTGCTGGCCTCCTTGCCCATGGCTTCGGCAGCGGCCGCGGCCGCGGCACTGCCGCCGACCTCGAGCGAGGCGGCGCCCGACTTGCCCTGGGCGGACGTGAGCTCCTCAATGAGCAGCTTCAAGATCTTGAGCGGCGCCGGGATGATGGTGTACTGATCCGGGTCTTTAACAGGCACGGTGAAAAAGTCAGTGATCGGGAGCGGGACTATTAAGCGGGGTGCGTGGTATGTGTGAGCGTGGTAAGTGGAGAGGGGAAGGGGGCGAGGAAGAAACAAAAATACGCACTATTCTTCGCGCGCGACCGCGTCATGATCCGGTCGCTCGTGGGCACGATCAAATCGCCCTTGACCTGCGTCTGGTTGATCAGGGGATCGTTGAGGTCGTACAGTTTTGACAGGGCAATAACACTGGAGGGTTAGCGGGGACATCAACAACAAAAAAACGAGTGAGGTCCGGGGACAACCTACTTTTGCCGAATCTCGTCGTAGCCGGCAAAGTTGGCCGAGTTCTCGACCCACTTGCTGAGCACGACAGCCAGACCGTTCTCCTGGCCGACGGTGATCTGGCTCAGGAACGCCACCACCTCGCCGGCCGCCGTCAGGCACAGACGCGCAAACACGAGAATCAGGGACTGGATAAAGGGCGCCGCCTGCGCCGAGCTCAGCCGGTTGGCCACGGCCTGCAGCAGGCGCTGCAGCATGCCGTCGCCCAGGCGCTGGTGGCCCGCCTTCTCGACGAGCTCCGCCGCCAGGCCGCCCACCTCAGACGCCGAGTTGTCCTCGACGGCCGGGCCCAGCAGCCGGTCAATGATCTGCAGGCACACGACCAGGCCGCTGTTGCCCAGCTCGTCGTGCCACTCAAACACCTGGTGGTGGTCGTGGCTCAGCATGTACTTGAGCGCCTCGGCACCGGGACGCAGGATCTCGCCCTCGTCCGACTCCACCAGCAGCTTCTTGAGCTTGGGCGCCACCTGCGCCACGAACCCGGCCGGCAGTGGCTCCGTGCCGTTCTGCACGAGCACGGCAATGAGCTCCGTGGCCATGGTGATGAGCGGCTCGTCCTGCGTCAGGTCCGAGAACGAGAAGAAGCCGTTGAGTGTCGGGATCACCTTGGCGCACAGCGCCACGTACGATGTCGGGTCCGAGAGCGCCTCGACAATCTCTTCAAAACAATCGTTGACAATCAGCGTCACGTGGAAGTTGTGCGCGCCGCAGCGGGCAATGGCAAAGAGCAGGTCGATGGACGGGACCGTCTCGTGGGTCAGGATCACCCGGGGCTCCAGGCCGATGGTGCGGCGCAGCGTCTCACAGAGCGTGGCCAGCAGGTCGTCGGCGTCGTCGAGGTCCGACGGGTCACGCGCGCCGAGGAAGTCGTTGAGCGCCTGCAGGATGGGCACTTGCCGGTCGATGGGCGAAATAATGCCGCGGCCGGGCTGCGGCAAGCGCGCCTGGAGGAAGCCGTCCAGGGCCTTGATGCAGGCCACCTGGACCAGCTCCGACTCCGCCTTGGTGACGGCCAAGATGGTGTTGTCCAGGTAGCGGAGGCCCTCCGCGTCCGACTCGGAGATGAGGCCGGCCGCCAGGTAGCCACGGGCCTGCAGCAGCGCCTCCTGGTCGGCGGCGATGGACGACTCGACAAGGACGAGATAGGCGTCACCAATGTCCTCGGGGACGGGGTTGCCGCAGTCGAGCATGTCACCACCGAGCATCGTGAACAGGTACAGCGCAGCCTCCTTGGCGCGCCAGTCGCCAGCACCGGGCTGGTCGGCAGCGAAGAGGTCGCGCGAGCGCGCATAGAGGCCCTCCACAGCGCGCATGCCAAGCCACTCGCCGAGCTTGATAAGCAGGTCGCCACAGGCCGTGCGCGCCGTGTAGTTGGCCGTGACCGAGGTCTCCTCCGATAGGTACAGCGACACGTCAATGTCCCAGAGCTCCTCCTCCTCGCGCGTGATGCGCGAATAGTTCAGGAGCAGCGTCATCAGCTCGGCCAGCCAGGGTGTGTCGTGGGTGGGCACGCCACTGGTGGCCAGCTCTTCGTTGAGCTGCTTCTGGACGGGCGGCGCGCGGATGCACTGGTTCAAAAAGTCGAGCTCCTCGAGCACGAGGAAATCGAGCGTGTAGGGCAGGCCGTCGGCGTCCTCGAGGCGGCTCTGGCTGTCCTGCTCTATGTACAGCTGCGAGTAGGCGCCCTTGAGCAGGGCCAGCTCCTGCCAGGTCTCCTGGAAGAAGAGGGGGCTCTGGGGCAGCAGCAGCGACGAGAACACGGTCTTGATCTTGAGCAGGGTCTTGACGCACTGCAGCTTCAGGGCCACCAGCCCGTTCCAACTCTCGGACTGCTGGCCGTCGTTGGTGGTCGCGGGTTGATCGAGCGGCAGCTGCAGCTTCATGACATCGTGGAAGAAGGGCAGCCAGCCCTGCAGGGCCTCCTGCGCAAACGCCTTGACCTCCTTGAGGTGCTCATCCTTGACCATGTCCATTAAATCAAAACTGCTGCGGAAAACGGAGACGGCGAGTGCGCGCAGCAGCGGCTTGCGGTCGCCCGACACGGCGACCTGGTACAGCACCTCGACGATGCCGCGGGCGGCCGCAAAGAACTGCATGTCGGTTAGGCCGTCGTCGACCAAGTCGCCCAGCACGCGCAGTGCACCGTGCAGCTGCAGGTCGGTACCCGAGCGGATCACGGCCAGCAGCGAGTCGAGCAGGTCGGGCCAGCGGTCAGGGTAGTCGACGGCGGCGATCTTGCCCACCACGAAGCTGACGGCCGCCTGGACGCGCCGGTCGTCCTCGTCGCGCGTCGCCAGTTCTAGCAGCTGGTTGCGTAGCTGCTGCTTCACGTCGTCGGCAATGGGGATGCGGGAGGTGTCGTCGTCATCGTCGTCGTCATCGTCACTGTCAATGCCGCCAGGCGTCCAGTTGCGCTGGATGAACTGCCGCAGCACCGTGAGCGCGGACTGGCGGATCTGGGCCGGGTAGGAAGGGGTCGCGGCAATGGCGGTCAGCAGGCTCGGATACGCGGGGTTGCTCTGGGCGCTCTTGAGGTCCAGCTCGGCACGTTTCCGGGGCTCCTCCTCGGGCCGCTGGGTGTCGCTCAGCAAGCGGACGAGCTCATCCATCTTGACGGAGAGCAATTGGGGTCTGGAGGGTGAATTGGGTCGAGAGGGGGTGGTTTGGTGGGATGTGTCGTAGGTCGATGGCTTGTGTGCGAATGGCTTGAAATCGCGAGAATCTCGGCTCGTCTGGCCTTCCACAAACCAAAAGAAGAACAAGTGGAGGCGGGCGAGGCGTTGTTGTGGAAGGGAAGACGCGGAGAGGAGAGAGGTCGAAGATTGGGAGAGCCAGTCAAGAAGAGGGAAGCAAATCGGAAACCGAGGGGCCTACACCCAAAAAAACTGGGCCGGGGAAGGGGTAAAAAAAACATGCGTGGGCAGGCGGCAGTCAGAGCCCATGGCGGGGTGTCTCGCCAAAGTAAACAGCAGGAGCGACCGACCCCCTGTAAACAGCCGTCTGGACGCCCGCCGTTGAGGCACTGGCAGGGGAGCCGTTGTCACGGCAGGCGGTCTGTGCGCTGTGCCTGCAACGCGCCTTCCGTAGGCAGGAGAAGGCAGAACACAAGGCAGACCTGCCGCCCAGACGCCACTAAGAGGGCGAGGGGCAATCACGTGCTTTGGCGTCGCTTCCAGGCGCCATTAGTGACTGAATTGCCCGAACAGGCCTGTAAGTCAAGTCAACAGCATCCAACGTGACAGGGATCACGACAATGGAAACCACGTCCAGCTCAGGACAACGAACAAAAGACGACAACATGGCGTCCCTGTCTGTGGACGAGGCTGCCCGCCTATACAGCACGCTACACCACTTTTTCGAGGTCGCCGTACACGCCATCCTCTACTACCGGCGGCTGTATCCCGAGCGCGCGTTTGCTGCCGCCACCGCGTTCGACGTGCCCGTTCACCAGAGCCGGCATCCGGCGGTGTGCGCCTGGGTGCGGGCGGCCGTCGAGCAGGTGATGGTGCAGATTGCCGGTGGGGAGGCAAGGCCAGTTGCCCCGGACCGGCCAGGCTCGAAAGAGGGCGGCCTGCCTACGGACAATGTCAACGCGGTCGCCGTGGTGGTTCATGCGCCCTACGAGACGTCCGCCAACAGTGCCCAAGCACATAGCCTGCCACCGGGCGCTGTGTTGGAGCGCTGGGTGTTTGACGTGCGTCATCTCCCGCGGGGCTGGCCTGGCGGCGTAGAGGCACTGCGGCGTGCACAGAAGGACAGCGACAAGCGCGACCGGCAAGGTGACGAGCGAGAACGAGAACGGCGTGAACGACGTCGCAGGCGGAGATCACCAGACAAGGCGCCAGACGGCATGGAAGAAGGCCAGGACGGCCAAAACGGAGGGCGTTACAACTACTACGACGAAGAGGAGGAGTTGGCCAATGCTGAGTCCGAGGCCGAGCTGGACGAATCGGCATCTGCAAGTGACAATGACGACAACATGGATACAGTTCAAGGAGGCGGTGCCGACGTGATGAACTGGAAAGATCTCAACGACCAGCTGCGGGGCGTGCTGCAAAGGCTGGCCCAGGCTGGGCAGCAGGTGGCCTCACTTCCTGATGGTTGTACCTTTACTATGGCAATCGAGCTCGGGGACGGAGACAAGCCTGAAGCAGACATCAACACACGGGACATGGATACAAATTGGATCCCAGAGACCGGCTCACGAAAACGAAAGTTTGGCGGCGGACCAACGAGTGGAGCGGGCGCGATGACAACGTCCATCCGCTCTGTCGACAGTGCGCCGCTGTTCCTCGAGTGTTGGGTGGAGGAAAGCGCTGTGAAGAAGGCGGCAGCTGAAGGAGCGACAAGTGCAAAGCTGGCAGCCGCAGCTGGTACAAATGCCGGAGACGTGCTGCCTCCTCCTCCGACGGCATCTGCCTCGACGGCGACGTCCTACGGCCTGGACACATCGCTCAGCTTTGACAAGATCATGGCACAGGACAGCTTCCTTAAGGATGAAAGCACACCACAAACGAACAAGGGCAAGGCAGTATCGTTTTCCTGATCGCTGGCTCTGCAGACGATGGCAAGTGTTCATAAGTACAAATCAAATGCGCCGACCAAATACAACTCCCTAAAATGCGTTCACGAGCGACTACATAGCATGACCCTACTCAGCGGTGATCATGTTCTCCCAGAACCGCAGCCCCGCAATACCCTCTTCTCGACAAAGCGCGCCGCGTTCCTCCGCCATCTCAAGCTCCTCCTCAGCCACGCCAATGCTCCAGCCGAACCGCTCGGCCGTCTCCTGGGCACTCACACCGCGACCAAACGCCTGCCAGTCCCAGGGCACTGACGGCTCCCCGCGCTCCTCGGGTGGCACCGCCCGGATGTCGCGCAGCCAGCCCAGCAAGGCTTTGACCGTTGCCTCGTCGGTGCGGTCCCGGCCCTGCACCACCAAAACACCGCTCCGCTTGAACGTGCGCAGTCGGACGGGTAGCCGCAGCGACTCCCACAGCTTGGCCGCCTTGACGAGGTCCATAGGACTAACCAGCTCGACACCGCCACGCGCGCGGTTGAACATGGCCCACAGGTCCACGAGGCTCATAATGCCGCCAGCTCGTCGCAAGACGCCGCGTGCGTCGTCGGTCAAGAACTCCGCAAGGTTGCGTGCGAGCTCCGACAGGTACAGGGACTCGCGCCCACTGCTACCGCCACCACCGACAATGTCTTTGGTTGTCACCAGCCCAAGCTGGCTGCTGGCCGATTCGGCGAGCAACATGGCATCGGACGAGGACGATGTGGCTGTGCTTGTCCCCGTCTGTCGTGCCAGCTGCTCGGCCAGAGCGACGATCTGTTTGGCCGACGCCATCAGAGCTTCCAGATCTTCAAACGCTCCGCCAATGACGATCTCGTTCTTCTTGCGCATGTCCACGCCCCGCTTCTCCAGGCCGGCGATGCCCGCTGTTTTCACCGTGCGTGGACGCGGCTCGTCGAGTCCTGTACCGCTCAGCGACGACGACCGGTTGATGTCGTTGCCGGAGGACGAGCCCGTCGCGTCTTGTGCCCCGCCACGGCCGCTCAGACTCGGAATGGGTGGCGCGTTGTGCAACAACCACTTGCGCTGCGCAATCGAACCCTTCATCCGCTCGTAAAACATCTTCTCGCCGCCGCCGCGAAAAGACAGCTTGATGCTCTCAGCCGCGTCCGTGCCCGACTGCGCCGCTGCCGAGAAGCTTGCCGCGACGACGGGGCCCGGCGACTCGGTGCGCAGCTGGTGCGACTGTGTCAGCTCCGCGGGGAGGTCACGCGACACAAGCGGCGCCCCGCACATTTCGCAGGCCATGAGCGACGGGTGGTTGAGGAACGTGCACCGCGGGCACTGGAAGGATGCGTCCGGGTCAGCGGCGCCAGTGGGTGCTGTCGCTGTCGTTGAGTCGCCTATGCCGCTGCTTGCCACCTCTAAAGACGAGGCGTCCGGTTGCGATAACGGTCGTGGTCGTGACGGGAGCGTTTGTGTTGCGCCGACGTTGCTGTTGCCCGAGACCTGCGGCCGGTGGGCCGCGCTCGCGATCACCGCTTTGAGAACATGGGTCATTGTCGGCGGAATGCCGCACGCCAAACACGGCGGCATTTGTGTGTGCGTGCCCAGCGACTCCGGGTCAAAGTTAGACGGCACCGGGTTCGAGAAGCTGCAGATGGGGCACACCCACGTCGCCGCTGCAGCCGGTGGCGGACCTCGCCGTGCGGTTCCATTGCCTCCACCGAGGGGCGATGCTGTGCTGCTGCGCGCCGGGCCGGATCCTACGCCGGAGGCCGACCGTGCGTGTTGTAAGGGTCGTTTTGCAGGTTTGGGGAAAAGGGTGACTTTTGGTGATGATTTGAGGAAGCCGGCCTACACAATAATCACAGTCAGTTCTGTGTCGAGCAGTGTGTGGCTTGCCACACGGAATACCTACGGGAAAACCAACATAGAATTCAAATCGCTCGACGTCCTTCAGCTCCACCGCCGCCGAGTACCGCCGCGGATCGGCCTTGTCGACGTAGCAGATGCGGTGCGAGGTCAAATAGACCTGGCCATTCTGTTGGTTGAGGATCTTGTATTTTCTATGCTATCAGCAACCGCTGCACAAAAACCTCAAGACACACTCATTCTACCATCACTCACCCCTCATACAGTCCGACGTTGTCCTGCACAAAGAGCAGGTCCTCATCCGGCAGATACAAGGGCCGGAGCGCCGTGGTGAGGTCCAGCTGCTTTAGGGACATCCGTCATATCGCTCGGGGGCGCTCGGTCCCGGGTGCCTGGTCGTGCCGGTGGTGGACTATGCCGTTGACTCCTTTCAAGTTGTCGTGTGCGTTCTGCAGTGTGTCTTGTCAATGCAAGGTAGCCCAGATAGCTTCCCCCGATGGCGGGGTGCCTACGCAATAGTACGCCAATTGCAGGTTATCATGATTATGTCATCCTCGGCTACACGAATAATAGACAGACATATTCCAAAATGCGAGCTTATGTAAGTCGCACTTAGCGCTCTTCCTTCCTGCCTTCGCCAAAACTCTCAGCTGAACCTAAACTCTCATCCTCTTCACAACAAAAAGCATCTACATCCAACGCTTGATCTCACCTCCAACACCTTCCTGCCGCCATCGTATCGCCATCTGCGCTGCTACTAACCATAAAGTTATTGATTGATCCGACTCTAGCCATCCGACGACGACCTCACGGCCCTCACCATGGCGTCGTGGAATCCCGCACCGCCAGGCACTGGCGGACCCCAACCTCCCGGCTATCCCCCATATCCAGGTAGGCATCATCACGCACCGAGCCTGCCCATAGCGACGCGTTTTCTGACCTCTGCTAACTCTTTTTCAGGGACTGCCTACACCACCGTCCAGGTTCGCCAGTCCTTTGGCGCGCCACCTCCATACCCTCCAGCAACCTATTTCACTAATGCACCGCCTCCGCCACCGCCCGCCCCCGAAGAGAAGAAGAAGATCGACTGGCCGGCGTCCGTCCGTAGCTACGTCCAGCGGTCTTTCCTACCCCAGAACCTCGACGCCACTGTCTCACGAACCGACATGGAAGTCAAGCTAAAAGAAACCATCTCCCACGCAAACGATACGAACGTCATGTACACAATCGACTGGGACAGTATGCCCCTCCCACAACAGTTGATCCGTGAAGAACGCGCGCAGGCTCTGTACGCAGCTGCTGCTCTAGTGCAGCAGACGCATGTTGCCGCCGGATCGTACTACAACAACGAGAGCCACAAAAACAACAGCAACAGTTCCGTAAACCCCAAGAAGCGGAAGTCCAACGACTACCAAGAAGACGACGGCAACGGCGCGCCGCCGTGGCGGAAGAACGCTGCACCTCTGTCCGATCGCGTCCAGCGCCCCGAAAAGACTGAGCGGCCTAACAAGCTGAGCAAGAAGGAGAAGAAGGAGAAGAACGCGCAGGGGAACAGCAACAGCAACAGCATCAGCCAATCCATCGATATGCCAAAGAGTAAGTTTCAGAAACAGCTCGAGGAGCGGAAGTCGCGGTTCAACAACGCAGACGCGTCGCATCATCAACAGCTCTCGCCTTCGCGGTCCTCGACGCCGGACTCGAACGGCGAGCCGGCGGGCCCCGTGGTGGGCACCTCGGAGAAGCTCGAGAAGTCGTACTTGCGGTTGACGTCGGCGCCCAACCCGGCGCTGGTGCGGCCCGAGCGCGTGCTGCGCCAGTCTCTGGACCTGCTCAAGAAGAAGTGGCGGCAGCACGGCGACTACGGCTACATCTGCGACCAATTCAAAGCCGTGCGGCAGGACCTGACGGTGCAGCGCATCCGCAACGACTTCACGGTGCTCGTGTACGAGATCCACGCGCGCATTGCGCTCGAAAAGGGGGACATGGGTGAGTATAACCAGTGCCAGACGCAACTGATGGCCCTGTACCGGCAGGGCCTCAAGGGGAGCCCCATCGAGTTCAAGGCGTACCGCGTCTTGTACTTTATCCACACGGCCAACCAGGCGGCGCTCAACAACGCCATGGCCGATCTAACCGCAGCAGAGAAGAAGGAGGAGCCCATCCGCCACGCCCTGCAGGTGCGCTCGGCGCTGGCTCTGGGCAACTACCACCGCTTCTTCCAGCTCTATCTCGCCACGCCCAACATGGGCGCCTACCTGATGGACATGTTTGCGAACCGCGAGCGTCTTGTCGCCATGTGCAACATCTGTAGAGCGTGAGTCCACCATCCCTTTTATCCCTTTTTTTTTCCTCGAAGAGAGACGTATGCTAACGAAACAGGTACAAACCCGATGTTCGGTTACGATTCATCACCGAGGAGCTTGGCTTCGAGTCGGATGTCGATGCCGCCCAGTTTATCATCGACCACAAGGCCCAGGAGCTGCTCGAGGAGCGCGACGACCACATTGCCTTCCTCAGCTCCAAGGGCCTGCAAAAGTTTGACGAAGCCCGCCAGGCCGCGTTCCGCAGAATCAAAACGCGGAACGAAAAGTGATAAGCAGTACTTTCCTCGAGTATTCTTCGTCGTCCTTTCCTCCCACGCTTGTCGTCTCTTCTTCTCGCCCTACACAAATCTACATCAGCAACGTACCTCCGCCGTGTAGAAACCCTTCTAATCCCCCTTATGATATTCCTTTTCATACCCATCTACGACCGTCTTTCTTTCTTTCTCTCGATATTACCTCTAAACTTGGTGCACCGTCAAGTCATGGGATATCTACCTCCGTACTCCCTTTTCTCCATAATCTTTTCTTCTTTCTCCTTTACACTATTCCCCTCACTGTCTCGTTTTCTCCGTTCTCGCTCTTCCCCCTTCCTTCTCTTTTACCAACGACTATTTTCGCCTTTCTCGACTGCTAAACATAATTTCGACCAAAGATCGCTTCTTCGCTTCTGCTTTTATTTCTCGCAAACTTCTAACCTCGTTTTCATTTTGTCCCGTGGGCTCTTTTTCGCGTTTATGGCGCATGGCGTCTTTTGCGTATATAACCGGCAAGCCAGGCTCGTCTGGTTCGTTTTGACGGTGGCAGAGGGAGCTTCCCTTTGCGCCGACCTCCTTTTTTACACACTTCCGGCGTTTGATCGGTTCTGTTCGTTCTTATTTTACATGAGAGGGGAGCAAAAACTGCTGGGTTGCTTTTATCCTTGCTTTTATTTTACGACCGCTACGATTGATCCTTTTTCTGCGAGGCTCGCTCGGTTTATTTTGCGTTCTGTCCCATTCTCACCGGCCGCGGAGATCACGCACTTTCTCTCCATACTTTCTGGGATAACTCTGGGGGCTCCAAGACAACGATTATGCAAACGTTTGCCACGTCGAAACTGCAAGTGGACGGCCATTGCTTCGTTCAGAAGCCGGCAGATGTGCCTGCTTCATCAGAGGCTGCTGAAAGCCGGTTCTACACTGTTGTTCGGTGTCCGAGATGCCGGCTTTCACTCACAGCATTCAGACTATGCCGGGTACGCAAAGGATAGGCTTGGCTTCGGCGAAGCATGGCATCGGCCGGCGACATCATGAGGGCTACGCCGGATATCAAAGGGGCGGGACAGTCATATGTATGACAACAGTCGATGTTATGAAAAACAACATCTGAGTCCTGCGTTTTGTTTTGCCCCTGTTTGGATCGCTAGGAGTGTCCATAACTGTTTCTTGTTGGTCGTTACCCATGTCGTCTTGTGCCTTTTTCATGTTTTGTTGCCCACGGCATCGACTGGTTCTTGTTTGCTTCTTGTTTCGGATGGTGGCCGCTCTGTTGTCTCGCGTACTTTTCAACAGGACGAAAAAACAAAAAAGAATGCGTTGGCATGATGAGCTTTAGGAAGTGCTCATGTTATGTACGACTGCGATAGTTTCAAAAGCAGAAACCTGGCGTTTTCGACGTCAAGAAAATAAAGTGAATTCTTCTAAAAAGTGAAAACAATGCCATGTGATATCACGTCAAAACACTTGTAAAAATATTCTTGACAATGTGACAAGTAGTTGTAAGAGACTTCGAGCCTCCACTCCCATATTTGTCTTATCGCATAATCACTTGTCGTCTACGGAGTACCGACCTACAATAATAACCTGTCATTGCGGTTCTATTTCAATCTCGAAACACTCCAGTTACCAATACCACCGTTTGGATGTGGCAGTGCTCGCGGCGGCTCGGAATCGCCTTGATCCGAGGAAAATAAAGCACGGACAATAAAGCACAGCGAACACCGTATGAAGAGGATGCTTCACAACTTGGTTGACTCTTTTTCTCGCACAAAACAAAAGCATAAAAAATTGAGGTCAAGGCTCAACAATGGAAATAGAAGAAGACAGGAATAGAAGAGAGTGTGCGGTCTCGTGCTCTGGCACGTCGATCGCCTTGCGTGCACACCCTCTTCCTGGTTCGCCGGCCCCACGTTGTCTTTGGAGGAGTCAACTCAAAGAGACTTTTTGGTGGGATGGTGTCCATAGTCACTGGGCCTGGTCATTGCCTGGTCATTGTTTGTCCGGCCACATCAAACATGAGTAATTCCGAACGCATGAATTTCGTGTGTTTTTTTTCTTTCTTCCTTCGCTTCTTGGGCCCTCTGTCTTTTTTTTTGTCTGTTTGTGGAATTTGGAATCGTTGGAATCGCGTCGATCTCTTTCTTTTGCCCTCTATATTCTTTTCTTGTCGTCCGAAAAACCGTACCTCCAGATTCAACATGTCGCCCTTCGACGAAGACAAAGGAGCTTGTTGGCTGCCGATGCTGTACTGGAGGTTGTTCGTTCGTTAGGATCGATTTTATTCACGGTATTGTCCGCTTTCGTCGATGGCATTAATGCGTGGCGAAATGCATCCAGAGCTGAAACGTCCCTCCAAAGGTCGTCACTAATTAAGCGTGCAGGTGTGTTAGTGCTCTCTCTCTCTCTCTTACTCTATCTCGCCCTCACCACGCTAGATACAGCAGACGTCGTCCGTCTCTGTTTCTCATGTCTCTCATATCTCCCTGCTCCCCGTCCTCTCAGCCTCAAAGACAAGACATATCCGAAAGATAAACGAAGGGTTTCTCTCCCTTTGGGTCGGCTCTGGTCTCTCGCCTGTTGGTACAGGTTGTCTCCTCAACACGTCTTACTCTGTTGTTGGTGACTCTGAGGGCTGTTTTTCCACCTGTCGACTGCCTGCTAAACTTGTATCACGGGCACCAGGCCGAGTACTTTTGTTTACACCTTGTTAGCTGCAATACCCCGTCGACTGTCTTGTCACCTCGCAACTTCTCTTCTTTCACCGGCGATATTCCTTAACCGCGAGTGCCGCGTAGAATGGTTTCGCTCTATGCTCTTGGCTCTGTTGGCCGGCCTTATATCCCTTTGAAGGGACGGGGATTTTTGGAAGCGGCTGGCAGTCGATCAAGGGGGATGGTCGACGGCCTCGTCCTTCGCTGATATTTTTATTTGTCGGTAAAAAAAAATAGTTGAAAGAAAGTGGGCTTCGCCAGCCTCGCACGCCTGGAATCTTTGGCGGGGGATGTGCATTCCAGAACAGTTTGAGACAAATTCATGCCCAGTCCCTGCGATTTCATGGGCATCAACCGGGGCCACGGCAGACAGGGGTCTGCACACCTGCATTTGCGTTGGCGGAGCAGGCCGAGTGCTCAGACAATCTGATTTTGGAGTTTAACTGTGGTGGATGCCTTTGAGGGTGCATTCGAGAAAGAACGAAGAAGAAAACTGGCGAACAGACTCGCGAGCGCCGAGTTTCAATGGACTTGCGACATCGAGGTACAGGCAGTGCCGCACGAACGGTTCCCGTGATCGACGATGCATCCGCCACAGATGTCCCTGCACTGAGAAAAAAATCAGACGTGTTCGTGTTGGCTGGGCACGGCCCGACAGAATGCTGGGTCAGACTCGGCCAAGGCCAGCATATAGCAAGATACGCGATGTTGGTCAGCAAATGGGGCTCTCACAATGTGACGCGCGCGCACGTCGACGAAACAAAGGTAACTCGCCATGGTCGGCGTCTAGAAAGTTGCCCTCCTCGACAAGGACTGAGAGATGAATCGCGGGGATGAGAGCAGTGCCACTTCAAGCACCGTCTAGTCAGGTATACCACACCGGATGACTCGAAGATCACAGAGCAGCGAGGCCAGGCCACAAATTAAGCGCTGGGTGTTGTCTAAGACGGCCGTTAGGCAGGCTTTCTAGAGTATCTCAAAAGGCAACTCACTTCCTTTCTCGGTCAGCCAACCTTGGGGGGGTTGGCCTTGATCAAGTCCTGCCAATGCGATTTGCTGTGGCTCTGCGCAAGGCTTTGGTTGGCGTGACCAGCTGCATGTAAGTGCTGTCCAATCCAGAGCGGCATCAACGCTCTAGAGGCTGGAGGCTTCCCCCATGTGAACAGTATCTGCGGGTGAGACTCGGAGGCTGCTTTCTGCCTTCTCGATTTTGCCTTCTCAAGGTGGATTTCCGGCCACGAGAACACATCTTCGTTTTCGTGCACCGTGGGCGTCGCCGTTGGGATATGCAAGGGCTTGCAAAGTGAAAGCTTTTTCTTCGCTGGGGTGAAGACGCAAGTCAGATGGGCGGCCGTTTCTTGCCCTTGTCTGGCTCCAGTTGCTTGCCCACATCACTGCCACCCAATTTCGTCAGGTCTCACTGGCGTGTTCCTGTCCCCTGCAGAGCCCTCGCTTCTCCATGCACTTCCTTGCCCTTTTTTCTTCTTTTTTTCTGCTATTTTCGCTCGTTTCTTGCTCCTCCTTGCAGGTCCCCCCTTGCTATCCGCGTAGCCCATGCCCTGTCTTCCGGGTAACGCCATGCCACATGGCGAGGGTCTGCAGCGTTTGTGCTCCGTCGTCGGTATCTCAAAGATACTCCGTAAAAGTACATGCAAGTACGTTGCTGTGCGACAGGCGACGCGGCGGCGGCCTCTTTTTTTCTCCTTGCTTGCCCATCCCGGCGTCTTTGAGGGAGAGAGGGTGTTAGGGCGCAGTGGCCTCGAGTGCCAACCAGCGACCCAAAAAGGTAGCCGATGCGAACAATGAGCCTGACTGGGCTGGACTCGACTGGGCTGGCAAGGCCAGGCCAGGCCAGACCAAACGTGATTGTCTTGTTTCTTCAACGAGGCAGCCCTAGGCCCGCAGCCTAGCCGACCGGGAGCCGGCAAACCGCAGCTAAGTCTGGTCTTGGCTTGCCTTGCCTTGCTGCTGGCTGGAAGAGCTGGGACCGCTGGGGTCGGAATGTCCCTGCCCAGCTCGGGAGCTCGCCTGTCCTGAAAACTCTGTCTTTCGGGTTGCTTCTGGAAGAACGTCAATGCGGGTCTATCAGAGAGATTCAATGCACAATATGCGCAGAATGCACGTCGGAGCAGGTTGGAGGGGTCCGTGCCAGCGGATAAAAAGACAAAAGACCAAGACCAAAAAAAGGGCGCCGATCGGTGGATTTGACATGGGGCCTTTCTTCGTTTCTTGTCTTTCTTGGGTGCTTGGGAGCTTGGGTGGCCTCCTCTCCTGCAGCCCCCTGCCTCCGAATGCTTGTTCGAGTCCTCGCCATGCGGGCTCTTCAGCTTGCTCTGTTCGCTATTTTCGCCATTTGCTTTGTTAGCTGCGCTGCTCCCTCGATCCGCCCTTGGCGCCCTCTGGCGACGCCGAGATGGAACGATCCGCGGGAAAATATCATGGACAGCGCGAGAGAGGACAAATAGAAGAAGGGAAGAGAAGAGAGAACACAAATTGTCAGAGAGTATGCAGGTGGTCGTGATGGCCTTGTAGGGCAAGAGAGACACGATGCCGTATGTTTTTCGACAGTCCAGGTGTTGCAGGGGCGCGCAGGACAGGACGTTGGGTAAATATGTTGCATGGAGCGCCCAAAATGGGTCAACAGTCATGTCCAAATATCTGGGACGCTGTGAAAGATCCTTGGGAAGGAGGGACCTGGTTCGAGGGCCACGACGTAATTACACCGTAATGAGCAAGCACGGTCAGAATACGCTACACATTTAAACGTACTCCAGCACGCGCGATATGGAAGGCACGATCCGTGCTCGCGGAAGGCGCGACGGGGGCTGCAGAGCATTTTGCTCTGGCCTTACCGCGATCTGATGCCCATCTGGGGAGGGGCGATGGGGTAGCGCTCAGAGCACGGCAAATCACTGTTCGTGCTCTGTGCAAATATACGGGGCGCCCGACACCAGTCCCGAGTGCATACGGTGCTTGCTGAGGAAGCGACGATGTTGAAATGCTCCATCCAGTCCCAGCGGTGCGCTGTTGCTGCACGCTGCACCTTCCTGCATCGTCGCGCCTTCCCCTTGCATCGCCAAAGGCGAGAGCGCAGCAAAAGACGTCGAGCGCAAACGCACATCGTGATCGCGGGCTGCGACTTCCCAAAAAATACTAAATTAGCCCGCGGCCTCGACGCTCCTTGCCTCTTTCGCATTGGGGCAGAAGGCACCACCGAGCCTTCCTAAAACAACAATGCGTTGCGCTATGCTTGTTTAGCGCCAGCAGCTCGGGTGCCGTTGGCTGCTGTTGGCGGCGTTGTCGGCTGCTAACGGCCACAATCACAGGCCTGGTGCCCTGAAGGCGAATTGCAAAAGTCTTCACACCACTACGCGACACCACACCATCGCCGTGCCACTAGCAGGAGGGAAGATGTGCAGACAGGGGTCAAAGATTGCATGCCGTCTGCGAAACGCCCACCAACAGTCGTCCACCCCACCAAAATAGAGACGAAAAACAGAGAGCAGAGAGAAAAGCGCTCTAGCGCCCCTCTCTTGCTCTAACGGTTTGTTTAGGCCCCCCTGCGAATCCGCCCTTTCCCTTTTCACTGCCCAACCCGACCCTTGCACCTTCTCCCTTTCCCACGCCCCTTTCTTTCACAAGTCGTTCCTGCCCTTTCTGCTGTCAGTGGCAGGGGTCCCGCGTTCCTTCCTCGACCTAGTCTTCCCCCTCCAATCCCCTCCTTCCCCATCAGCCCGCGCGCGCACACCACTGCTCTTGCCATTATCTCTGGTCTGGCCGCTGTGTCTGGCCCGTTCCTCCCATATTGACTCCCCCCCCCGATCGCCCAAGTCCCAGAAGCGCCCCGTTTTCCCCCCTCTTTTTTCTTCTCTTCCGCCGATTAAGTCTCTTTTTCAATCAATCGACTCCTCGCCCACCTCTTCATCTCGCCATTCCCTTTCCCTCCTCCTCCCCCTCCTCTCTCTTCCTCCCGATTTCTTCTCCCCTCCAAACGACTGCCGCCGTTTTCTTGGCTTCTTTCGCATTTCCGACCAAACGAGCGCATTGCACACATTCCGCTGCCGACGACGCGACAAACGAACTTCGAACATTGGACCAAGCCGCATCTTCAGCGACCGCGAGCCGTTTGACTCTTGACTCCTCATCCTCCCGCGTTCTCCTATTGACTCTGCTCCGCCTCCTCCCGCACTTTTTTGCCAGTTGCCAGTCGCCAGTCACCGAGACGCACGCAAACAGGTCCCGCCAAACGAACTTACAAACCCGCTGAAGAAACGAACAACATCGACAACACGCAAAGCAAAAGCCTCTCGACAAACAGCTTTCTTATCGGACGACGCCGACAGCAAACGAGCCATCGACCATTTGGCCCCAAATCGCCTGCGCGCCGAAGAATTCGTCCTCAGCGATCCTATTTAATACCGCGCAGTGTATTGTCACGCAGCGACGCGCAACACCAAGAACAGAGGACAAGCGACCGCGAGACACGCAGCCCCTGTTGCAATCTCCTGTTTTCGTCTTTTCACTTCTTCGCCATCTCGGATTTCTTTGTTGCGACCGTTTATTCTGTCGCTCGACATTCTCGCCGGCAATCGTCAACAGAAGGCATCGGAAAGAGGCCTCTTGTCGCAAAGCGCCCTGCTCGATTACCGCAACCCTGGACGCAGCTTGACGCCCGTAAAGAACTGTGTGGCTTTCTCTAAGTCAGAGTAACCACGAGAAACCTTCGATCGCATTTCTTCGACACGTCACAAAGCGTGCACGCCCGCCACCTCCCACATCCCACCTCGTTGTCTCCTGCGATTGTGAGAGCCAACTGAGTCGGCGTAACCAACCCACGTCCCTT
Source organism: Sporothrix inflata (assembly GCA_021396225.1). NCBI lineage: Eukaryota > Fungi > Ascomycota > Sordariomycetes > Ophiostomatales > Ophiostomataceae > Sporothrix > Sporothrix inflata. The sequence continues at coordinate 112,257 of WNYF01000078.1, read as the reverse complement.
GCTTGCGCGCGCCACGGTTTCTCCTTTCGCTCGCTCACTCGCTCACTCGCTCTCTTCTACACCCCCACGGCATATATCCCAGTTGCTGTATGGTTTCTTTTTCCGACCACCCGCAACTTCCAAACTTACTATCGTCACTTCGCTGCCAACCCTGCCAGCCTCTCCACACGAACAATTTGCGCAGAATTCGCACAACCACCGCATTCGAGCGTCAGCCTTTCTGTTGAACAATCAGTTCCAACGAACGCAAATCGCCACGTTTCGGCACCCTATTACAGCTCGCACGCATAGAACGACCGAGCTCCTAACAAATCACACTCTCAATCAGTAACCATGAAGGTGCGTCATGAACTTGCCCGCTGGTGCGCTGCCAGGCCCGGCAGACAAATCAGCAGGTTTTGTTTCCACTTCTTTGACTATCCCTTCGCAATTCTGTTCAAAGAATCCGCATTCTCTCGGAATCCAGCGATTGCCAAAGAGCGCATCTCTTTCTTTCCTTCCCATACACATTGATCTTCGTGCCGACTTTTTTGGCGAGCCTCGCTTCAAGTTAGGCGCTCCATTTTGTTCTGATCACGCATTTCACCCATCGTCTCTGCATTTTTGTTCATTTTTGTCACTGCCCCGCACCGCAAGCCAACTGGGCCAACTTAACGCTCACACTCCCGGGCTGCCACCTCTCATTCACAATTGCAATGACTACGAGGACTCGGCTAACTCTTATGAACGGTCTACAGGCTTTACGGAGGTCAATCAAGGGTGAGAAGGATGCTAAGCCTCACAACCCAATTGCGCCCAAGTCTGCAGTTGCCATTGTCCCGCCGAAGAAGGTTTGTCGCGCCATATTCCTTGAGGAAACCCGCTCAAACCCTCCTTTAATGCATTGGGAACACCGTTCTAACAACGTGCCCATAGGTCATCCGCGCTCTCTATGATTACGAGGCCCAGTCCGGCCAAGAGCTCAGCTTCTCACGCGGCGATTTCTTCCACGTCATTGGTCGCGAGAATGACCCAGATTGGTACGAGGCGTGCAACCCTGCACTGCCCGACGCCCGTGGCCTAGTCCCCGTCGCATTCTTCCAGGCCCTCGGCCGCACCGAGAGAGACAGCGCACAGTCCGACTCGAGCCGCTCGGGCCAAGCGCCCGGCAAGAACCCCGACCACGACTCCGGCTACGCAGAATCCTCTGCCCCGGGCACGGCCGCCCCTCCACCCGCACCCGCTCCCGCTCCCGGCATGGCTCCTGCACCCGGTCAAGCCGGCAACCGAGAATCGGCTCTCGGCAAGAACAGCCCCATGGTTTACGGCATCGTTATGTACGACTTCCAGGCCGAGCGGGCAGACGAACTCGAGGCCAAGGCCGGCGAGGCAATCATTGTTATTGCCCAGTCCAACCCCGAGTGGTTTGTTGCGAAGCCCATTGGCCGTCTGGGCGGCCCGGGTTTGATTCCGGTGTCGTTCGTTGAGATTCGTGATATGGCCTCGAATACTCCCGTTCCCAACCCGCAGGATGCTGTCCGCAGGGCAGGCATTCCCAAGGTGGAGGAGTGGAAGAAGATGGCGGCCGACTACAAGAACAGCAGCATCACACTCGGAAAGTTTGAGGTCGGCGGCAGTGGCGGCCAACAGGGGATCGAGCAAGGCATGGAGAGAATGAGTCTGCAGCAAGGCAGCCAGACCGGTGGGCGTACCAGTCAAAACGGCTACGTAAGTCTCCCTTTCCCGTTCCCAGAATTACACAACTCTCCGCCATTTGCTAACAATCGTCACCCTTAACAGCCACAAGCAAGCCCAGGCTACAACTCGCAGCGCAACACGCAACAGAACATGCAGATGCAGCAGCAGCAGCAGCCGCAATCGCAAGCACAGCCCCAGGCACAGGCACAGCCCCAGGCAGCATACAACGGCAAGGGCACCATGTCACAGCTTTACGCACCACTTTCCGCCCACATCCCACGATACTGCTACGCCGAAGAGAAGTACTGGTTCGTCATCGAGGCCGTCCTCGAAGACGGCCGGCATTGGGAGCTGTCGCGCTACTACGAGGACTTTTACGACTTCCAGATTGCCCTGCTCAGAGAGTTCCCTGTCGAAGCTGGCAATGGCGGCACAAAGAAGCGCACTCTGCCGTATATGCCGGGCCCCGTCAACTACGTGACCGACGCTATCACCGAAGGTCGCCTACACAACCTCGACGCCTACGTGAAGAACCTGCTTGCTCAGCCGCCCTACATTGCCCGGTGCGAGCTTGTGAAGCAGTTCTTCAACCCCCGCCAGGGCGACTACGAAATCGACCCGGTGGCCGACGACGAACAACACGTCCTGAACGGCTCCCAGCCATCCTCGACGGACCTCGCGGCAGGAGCCAACATGAACGGAAACGGCGCCTACGCAGGCCAGCAGCAGCAACCAGCCATGGCCCGCCAGGCCTCCTCGCTGTCCCAGCCCTCGCAGACGTCCCTGTCGCCAGGCATCAGCCAGCCGGCAGCCCAGGCCATCAAGATCAAGCTGAGTTTCAACAACGAGCTGATTGCGATCCGCGTGCCGTCCGACATCCAGTTCCGCGACCTGTACGACAAGATCCGCGACCGGCTCAAGATCTCTGTGGCCGACCAGATGCAGCTCTACTACAAGGACGACGCGTCTGGCGAGAAACCCGCCCTGATCAGCAACACCGACCTGGATGCAGCAATGCAGCGAAACGAGAAGCTACTTGTCTATGTCGAGATCTCATGAGCAAGATGCCTTTCTTTCCCTCTTCTTTCATTGTTTTTTTCTTCTCAAATTCCCATCCAAAACTATTGCCTGGTTTTCGTCTTCTCATTTCTCCTTTTTCTTTTGTCATCACCCTTTTCTCAACTTCAACGGTACTTTTACCCTTTTCGTTTTGCTATCTTTGGGGGTCTTTTTTTGTTCTCACACTCATGACGTCGCATTTCTTTTTCTTTCTTTTCTTCTTTTCTTTTTTCTTCTATATATACATTTTTTTCCTTCTACTTTCTCTCCTGTTTCAAGGGAAATTTGAATTTATGGTCTTTATGTTCAACTGCTCCGTCCCGTTTCATTTTGTCAATTTTTTTAACGTATTTGTTTGTGCTGGGTTACCAAAAAAAAAGAGTTTGCTACGCCGTGAGGCGAAAGGAGTGAAATGGATAGCAAGAAACGAGGGGTCCCTTTCTTTTGACCCTTCTAAAGTACCGAATTTTTCTCTCTTCGTTTTCCCATCGTCTCTTCTCTTTTTCTTTCCTTCTTTTCTTGGTGACGGCGTCTTTCGGTGCAATGTAAGCGGTCCGACGTAATCGCTTCTGTTTCTTTTGTGCTTGTGTCGGGTTGCGGAATTTTATTACCCTGGCGTGCCGTTTGATTTTGTTGGAACTTTGATGCTTTTTTTTCTTCTTTTAAGATCTGCGGTGAAAGCTGAGTGTCAAATCAACAACACGAAGTCTCCTTCTCGCATATCCTCATTTCTTCATTGTTACCGGCACCATGCAATGGATGGATGGACTTTGCGTATGAGGCTGTGCCTGGGCTATTTTTTCAGTTTCTACCGAGTTGTTTTTTCTTCCAATCTATTTCGTTATTTTACTTTATTTTCGAACCGGTGTCAATTCCAGCGTCTATTTATTCGTTTATTTTTCAAGCTCTAATAAAAGTACATTTATTTTATTTTTTATTATACTTTTTCGTCGTAAAATTTTATATTCGAGAAGAAAAGAAAAACAGCAACAATAATATGCAAAATAACGATAAAGAATACGTATGAAATTATAACAAGTCAAAATAATTATAAGCCCCCAACAAGATCTATACGATTCTAAGTATATGTTGCATGAAAGGTCTCGAAAGATAGTCATGATGATCTGTTCAAAGAAAATGAGACGCGCTCACCCTCATTCTACTATTTTGAAAATGAACGATACATACGCAGAATAGAAAGTGTAATAAATTAAATAGTAAAAATAAAAGGTTACGGACGAAAGAGAAAAGAAACAACAAAATGGCCAAACCAGGGCTGGAGAGAAAAACCACGAATAAGAAAAGAAAATGAATATGATGAGAGAAAATAAGAAATAAAAAAAGTATGCTACAACAAACAGGAAGTGAAGAGACGAAAAAAAACACACAAGTTGTTCTGTTTGCCAGCCGCCGATAATAAAGAAAATGAGAGAAGCGCAGAAAACAAAAGCAAAGTCGACACAAATATGCGAGGAGAGTATAAAAAAAACAAAAAAAGAACGAAAGATAAAAACAAGAAACCCCCAAGATTGCTCTTTAGTGAAGAAAGAAAAATTCGATTTCCTTCAACTTTTTCTTCAACCCTCTTCCCGCTTTTTTCCCATTCCCGATAATCCCATTTCGCTTTCCAATTTGTCCTGTGCAGTAGCAGTTTGTCACATGAGAGAGGCCTCGTTCCGTAAAGAGAGTCGTCGATCTAGTTCGTATCCTTCTCTTCCTCGTTCTTTCGTTCTTTTTTCTCTTTTTCACATGACAACGTGTGTCGTCATGTGATCGACGGCCTCTTTGATCGTTCGCAACATCCGGTTGTTGACGCAGAACGGACATCTCAGTGGGCTGTTAGCTCCTGTTGAAGCGCCTGCCTCGCCCGCTACTGGTGATGACGCGGGCAAGCCCAGTGCAGACTGTGACGGTGTTGCCGGCGGCTGTTGCTGCGCGGTCGCACCTGCAGCCAGCGCCTCGGCTGCCGCCGCTTCGGCATCTTCCTTTTCCTGCAGTTGGCGCAGCGCATTCTGAAGGACAATTTCTGGGTCTTCGTCGGGATGTGGGTGGTACACGGAGTCGCCGCTGTTTCCGTTGTAGCCATGCTGCTGGTGCTGTTGTGGATCGCTCGACAGGGCCCGCGTGCTCGGTGATGCGGCATTGGCGGCCGCCGCAGCAGCTGCTGCGACGGCGACAGCGGCGGCGGCTGCCGTGGCGGCGTTGGCCTGCGACTCTGTTGTTGCGTTTCCAAGGGCTAGTGCGGACGCTTCTCCAGCGATGCCGGCTGCGTTGTACCGTGCGATTTCGTCACGGACGCGCGTACATGTCGCAATGGACGGCTCGATGCCCAGCGAGTTGATTATGGTTTCGCGGATCGCCACAGGATTCGTGTCGGTGGTGATGCCGCTCATGTACCGCGGCACGACCTCGATCAGGTAGGGGACGTCGTTGGCAGGATCTTCAGACGTGCCACCCACGGCGCCGATGCTGCCAGATTGACGGCGCTGTCGTCGAACCAGCAAGCCGTACCGCTTCTTGAACCGGTGGATCCAGCCCGGGGAGAACTCGGGTGGCTCGTCGCCACGATGGCGCGGTAGTTGCGAGAAGATGCTCTTCGCCTTCTCGCCGAGCTCGTCGTTCGTGGGGTGGCGGCCAGAGTGTGCCATCTGCTGGTACCACAGCAGAACCAGCTTCTCGACCTCGGGCCAGTTGCCAAAGCGTAGGCGGCTGCCGGATAACTGGGGCTCGCCATCGAGCCGGGCGTACTTGGGTGACAAGCTGTGCGAGACGGTAGATTGTGATATCGTCTGGTGGTATTGGCGCTGGAACCACTCTATGCACTGCTTGTGCGAGGGGCGGGTGAGCTGGGCATTGGCCCAGCGGCGGAGCGCACGGCGCTGGTCGAGGGTGAGAGAGTGGCGCTCCCTTTGGGGTGTTGATGTTGTGGAGGTGGGCGCTGGTGGTGGTGGTATGGACACATTTGTGTCGTCGTTGATGCTGTCTTCTGCGTTGTTGTTGTCGTTGTTGTCGTGGTCGTTATTGTTCTCCTCATTATTGACATTGCCTTCGTTGTCGTACTTAATGTTGCTGTCGTCGTTGTCCACCATCTCGTGGTCGACCGTTAAGCCTGCATTGGCCTTGATGCCGTCGTCCTCGTTGCTAGCATGGTCTCTTTCACTGGCAGCGTTGGCAGCAGCAATGACGGTCGCTACGGCTGCAGCCGCGGCGTTCGCCGCCGAGTCGGGGGATGGTGCCGAGTCCGGCGCCTCAACGGCCGCCGCCCCTTCGGACATTGGGGGCGGAAGAGGTTGTGTGTGGGGGAGGAGCCGGGAGGCGGGCACGGAAACCGAAAGAAAGAAACCAGGTTATGAAAAGCCGTGGGTGTGCCCGATGACTGATGTATGTGGTGGCTGTGGCGGGTGCAAAGGGGGGAACGTGAATATGCCCGTATGTGTGTGCGTTCGTGTGGTGTTGCGTGTGGTGTGTGAGAGTGAGGAAAATAAAGAAAGGCAGAAAGAGAAGGCTGGAGAGCTGGAAAGCTAGACAAATGGGGAAGCTGGACGTTCCCAACAGAGCGTAACGGGTACCGTATAAGGAGATAAAAGAGGACAATAAGAAAATAAAAAAAGTGAACGGGGACGAATGGAGGGAAGACGGGTGTATAATAACGAATCCCGGCGAATAAAAAAAGCGAACGGGGCGTGGGAGAATAAAGAAGTGCAGGCTATGCGAGGAAGAAGGGGGGACGTGAGAAGCAAGCTCGGTTGCTGAAGGAGCCGGGGAGCTGCCAGGACGGTGGACGTCAGAGGGCGAGGAGGAACACAGGGCGGCAGACAGAACAGCTGAGGGCGAGACGGCGAGCAGGCTGGGGGTGTGAAGCGAATTGGCAGAGGAGGATGAGAGGGGAGGAAGATGGGGTGTGTAGGGGCGTGGGATGAGAGAGGGGGGGAGGGAAGTGCCAAACTCGCTTTGAGAGATGCCGCGAAGTTATTCGCAAAAAGGAATGGAAAGAGCGAGCGGCAGAGAGAAGGAAAGAGCGACTGAGCGCGCGCCTGTGCAGGACGAGGCAGAGACGGGCCGGCGAGTGCTCGTCTGAGGGCAGCGGCGCTCGGTGGGAGAGAGCGGCTGGGAGGAAGATGGGGAGGAGAACGAAGCGTGAGAGAGGACGTGATAGAAACCGTGACGTTGGTGGTTGGTGACAATCAGTTAGGCGGCTGCGAGATCGCTTTCCACATCGCTCTATCGAAGCTTGCCAATTGCGTATCTGGTTCGCTGCTGCCGTTGTTTTTTTCGGCTGTGTGAGCTGCGAGGTGTGTGTGGGCGGGCAGGCGCGTCAAGCAAATCGTGAGCTATGAAGGAAAGAGAAGGGACAATGAAGGGAAAAGAGGGAGGGAAAGATCGGATAGGAAGTTAACAGAGTTTTTTTCGCGTTTGTGTGGCGGGATTTGGAGAGAAAAGGCAAGAACAGGGGTCGTGTGCGCGGGTGGATAAGGGCCGTTCGAGTATTAGTGGTGTGAGAGGGTAGAACTAAGAACGAAAAGGGAAAGCGCGAGGTGGGGCAGCTACAAAAAAGGCGGTGGTTCGGGGGAAGGAGCCACTGGAGGGGAAGGAAATTCGAAAGGCTGGGGTTGCAAGCGAGAGAAAGAAAGGACGGAAAGAACGCAGGCGCGACATTGAAGAACCAGGGAAGCCAGGGAAAGAACGTCCACTGTTGCTGCCAGACACAGACCTCGTTACAGCGGGGTGTGGGTCTTTCAGAAGCCGGCTTGGTGCCTTCTCTGAGGAAAGAGCAATAGCGAGGGGTCTAGCGCCTTCTTCAGACGAATGAAGAAAAGAAGGGGTTCTTCAGAAGGAAAACCCCCACCTGCCATGTCAATAACACAAGCTTGGACGTTCCTTCCGCACTGGGATGTTAGCTGGTTTTGTTGACGCGCGCACATCCCTCCTTCCTTTGTCGTACAAATACGCCGTAGTGAGTGAGGCTCGTAGCTTCCATTTACGGCGGATCGGAAGACCGCTGCGAAGCTTCTCCTCTGCTCCTTCCTCGGCTGCAGCATGCAGTCAACACAGGCATTCCTGCCCGCTGCCGAACCTTAAAACACCGAATGCAGAATTGCACTTGACCCCTGCTTTATGCAGGTACTGGATGACTTTTGCTTCTGGCTTGACCGTTGCAGCTCGGATTCAGGAGCAATATTATCCTTTGCCGGGGGGCTATGTTCCACTCGTGCATTGCCAGCGGACATCGATAGATCGACGAGATCCCCTTTTGACCTCAAACAGATCGCTATTAGAGTTTTCTTCACCTTTTCGCGCCCGTTGCGAATCGGTATAACCCTGTCTTTCATTGTCGTCACCGTCTGTTCTCTGCCATGACAGGCATCTCCTTTATTCTGTTATACGCCACTCGTCCATAGCCAACGTAGCGCGTGTTTCACGCCGAATGGCCCCTGGAAAAGCAGGACGATGGCCGAATAGAACCCTGGTTCGTTTCTCTATGTTTCGGTACTCATAAAAAGCACTGCGGTGGCGCAATAGTTTGCTTGCCATCCACCTCTTTATTTGTCGTATTTTGTACCTTGTGCAGCGGCTATGCATGTTCTGCCTTGGTTTCGAGTTTGCGACCGGGAAAGTCTGCTTTTGTTCTTTCTCGGCGGGATCCGGGGTGTGGCTGTATCTGATTGATTGAAATCGAAACGAGCACGAAGAGGGAGGGTTGCGGACGAAAGATTTTGTATTTCCAGTAGCCGAGCCGCCCGGGAAAATAAAAAGAAGGGACATAGGCAACAGACATAAGATTCCAAATGCGGTACATATACGTGAAAGAGTGGTTTGGGGAAAACAGAGTACAATGTATGTACAGGCAGCTTGATGACTTCACTTGAGAAAAAACGAAGAACAAGAAAAGAAAGACCAGCATGTTCCAGAGACAAAAACCGTTGCAGCTAGGGGCGACAAGACACTGCCGAACAACGAGCAAATCAAATGGCTGGAGAAAGTAACAGATATAAGCAGGATATACGAGCAGGCCAGCAACAGAAAGAGACTTACAAAAACACGGGGCGACGGGACATAAACAGAGGGTGTGTGCAACTTGCAGACGGAAAACGAGGCAAGGGGAGACGAAAAGGTGTCACAAAAGGACAGCAAGAAAGATACACAAGACGCAGGGGAGGAACAAAAGAGACAAGAGGAAACGGGCGGCGTCTTCTATTGCTCTTCTTTTGTATTATGTTGTTCTGTCGTGCTTTGTGCTTCCAAGTATGCGTCCTGTTGTGCGACAGAAGGCCATTTTTCTCTGCTTCTGTGAGATGGTATCACATATGACGCGACATGTCGCGCTAGTTACAGATGCTTCAGAAGTTGCGTGCGGCTGTCGTCTGTCGTTTTCTCTTTTGGGATTTATGAGCGCGCGAGCCATGCTGTCAATGTTGCTATATTTTATTTTGTCGTAGCTTTTTTCATCATTCTCTTTCCATTTTTATTTATCTTTCTTCTCTCCTATTCTCTCTTTCAACGCGACTTCATAAATTAAGTGCCCACCCTTTTTTAGTCGACACACCCCTTCGTCTGCGCCGCAGTAGCTTTCCTTGTCTGCCTTGACATTTCCATTCCACTGCACTTCTCACCATCCAGAGAGCTATGTCTTATTTGCCAAAATATTAATCTATCCAAATCACCGCACACCCTTTTTCTGTACATGCACACCCTCAGCCGCCCCCCTTAGATAACTCCGTTCTCTCTCTTACCCGGTGCGAGCAAAAGACGGAGTGGCAGATATTCATCAGAAGGACAACGTGAAAATTGGATTAGACGGGATAACCGGATCTGAACGTAAAAGGAATGTTGCACATGGGGTGACAAGGGGCAGACGATAGACACAAACCGTTTCGAACATACGGGCGATAGAATGTGACGCAGAGCAACGAATGCAAAGGTGAAGTGATAAATGGAAATAGTAAAGGGGGTTTTCTTATTTTCTTCTTTGTCGTATTGCTATGGTTTTATTTTAGGAGCATGCCCAGTGTCAAATTCAAAATAGAACTACTGCAGTAGACTAAGCATCATATTTATCGAGATTTATTTGCGTCGTGAAAATTGAAAAGCAACCATCTAGCTAAAGATTAAAGAAAATAACACGGAAAACAAAGGAGGGCATGAGAGGAAGAAAAAACCGGGTAGACTTCCTGCGGACTAACGGAATGATGCATCTTTGTTCCCCGTACGCGCCGCTTCCTGCCCTCCTGGCCCCCTATTCATATATATATATATATATTCAAATCTCGTCCTTCTCCTCTCTACTATGTGCCTTTCTTTTAATTACTTGAGAGTAGTCGTCTTCTCTCGTTAGCAGGGTTTTCTTTACTAAAGGCGGCATATATGACCAGCACCGAGTGCCACAAACTGGCCGAGATTGCAAGGCCGAGGGTGCTAATGTCACGTAAAGAAAGATGGATAGAAATATTGGAAAGAAACAGTTCCTTTTAAAGGCTGTAGGGTACTACTTTATTCCGCACTCTCTTCCTCTTCCATGTCAAGGTATGTTGACAGCTTATTTTTGGATCTGACTTCATAAACAAAATATCAGAAGCTTCCATCGTCTCCATGTTCATCCAATCTTCCCGTACTTCTGATACACATTTATGCCGATTTGTGAAGCCAGACGAAACCAAGTGTCGTTTCTTGGGCTTCCCCCTTTCAAATGATGATCATTTTCGTATGCTTTTCAGGTTTTCCTGCTGTTTTCTGAAATGACCGAACGTCGGTCATCGGCCACCGAGCGAGCTCCGAGCAAGCGAGAGGCGGCCATCTTATGGGTCATGCCGAAGCGAGGAATAACAGAGGGAAAGTCAGATGAACAGGTGTCGACAAAATCGTGTTCGAGGTTGACCTGACCCGGGGGGCCACTCGGCATACGTACAAGTCAGGCGAAGTTTTCAGACCAGCGCCCCCACACTGACTGTCGTCTTGTTTTCTTTTTATTTTGCCTCCTACTCCTGCAATGCTACCCTTCTGCATCGCTCCTGCGAACCATGGCATCCACCGATCGTCCTCGGCCAACGGTCATATGCCGAGTGCACGCAAACATGAAGAATAGGAAAACGAAATACAAATAAAAGGAAATGAGTAGGATGCCCCCTTTGCATGCACATTGCCGTGGGTGGGGGTGTGGTCTCAGTTCGCATAGCCCTCCCGCCCCGTGCTTCGACGCTCTCTTCTACTCCCCCCCCATTTCACCAGATGTGCGTGAGTGTGTGTGCCTCTCTCTTTATCATGGCTCCGCGCCCACAAGTCGGCCCTTTTATGCCTGTGATTGGTGGCCTGCTATGCCTAGAGGCTGAGGAGAGCAAGCCCAGAACACTGTTTGATTGTTTGGCCATTTGACTATTGGCTATTTGGTTGTTTTGGTCTCGATGTCCGGCTGGCCTGTTAATCGGGCTGCTATACGCGTGATGCACGCTCTATGCCCGCTTTCCATATTCTGGGCTTTGTGTTATTTTCCTATGTCCATTCGTTCCGGACGCCGGTACAGCATAGAGGAATACGGCCTAGGCCTGGGGAGAGAAGAGGAAGAGCCAGACAACATACAACCGTAGCAATATTTCAATAGCGAGGCACGTAATATTCATACCATGTATAATATTTTGTGCCGTTAAAGACAGGCCACTGTGCATTTATCATTTGTATTTTCGTTGTATATCTGCATGCAATAGTAAGCTGCTGTATGGTCATCGTTCACATTTCATTTCCGTTGGTATTTTTTAAAATCTGTAACCCAGAATCTGACACCTCTCGCGTTCATATGAAGTTGTCGTCCGGATCGACCGTCATCGGTACGGGCACCCCGCTCCAGCGCGACGCCACCCCGATGGTCGGCTTCAGGTATACCCACCACAGCTGCTGCTCGGCGCACAAGAACATCTCGCCCTCGCGGGAGAAGCAGAAACTTGACACGCCGCCGGGCACCTCGATCACGCCCAACAGTACGCCACCCGAGTTCCACACTTCCACACCGTCTGCACACCCGGCATACACGTTGCCTGCCGCGTCGCACCGGATGCCCAGCGGCGTGCCCCGCAGCGCGTACGCAAACACGCGCTTGTTTGTCAAGAAATCCGAGCCGCCCCGCCGCAGGACGTCGAACGCGTAGATGGTAGCGGCCCGCCGCGCGTCCCCGCCGTTGCTGCTTCCGTTGCCGTACAGCGCGTCCGCGTCCGTGACGTAGACGGTGGCGGCATCGACACCAAAACAGATGCCGGCCGGCCGGTTGAGCCCGTCGGCGACGACGCGCAGGTCGCCTGTGTCCGGGTTGAAGCGGTAGACGTGGCACGGCATCTGCGGGCGTTTGCGGAAGTCCTGCTCAAAGCCGAGGCACGGGTCCGTGAACCACAGCGAGCCGTCGTCCGGATGGCGCACGACGTCGTACACGGAATTGAAGTCGCGGCCGTAGTAGTTTGTGATGAGTGGTACCGGAGGTCGGCCAGTCGGCATGTAGAAGAGGCCACTGGTGCTCGGGCCCGGGTTGCCTTGTGCACAGTAAAGAACGCCGCTGCTACCTCGTCCCCCGGCGCCTCCGGCAGGACCCCCGGCACTTGCCTTTGTCTGGTATGGGATGGCGTTCGCCGGCATGGCCATGGGGGGCCGCAGCTTGGTCCACTCAGCCGCTGTGACGTCGCCGGCGCTGTTGCGACGCAAGCTGACGCGCGAGATGAGGATCACAGGTAGTTGGGAGCTGCTCGATGTCTGGAGCAGGCTGGATGTGGCATAAATGACCTCTTCTTCGTTTGGAGCGCCACCGCCGGACCCACTGCCGCCGCTGTCGCGACGATTGCCTGGTGCTGGTTCGAGGACGTGGACGCATCCCGTATGGAAGAAGGCGTTGCGCGAGGTCTCGGCGGATGACAAGAGCAGCGCGTGTCGTGCATCCTTGCTGACGATGTTGGAAAAGTCTGGGTGGTACTTTTTAAAGGACAGACCTTCAAAGGCCTGCCTTAGCTGTCCTTCAGCTAGTCTGCCGGGTGCGAGAGCCCGGGTTAGCATTCAACGTACTGTTGCCGGCCGCCGTTTGATTATTTCGACTGGGGCACACTGGGGCACGGGGGCTCCTTTTCTTACAGGGGAGAGTCTTGTCGGCCGACAGACAGCCGGTTCACAACCTAATTCATTGGTGAGTGTCTGGTCTTTGATGCTGAGGTAGATGACGTGTGGAGCTTACCTGAATCGGCGTCCTGTTCACCTGGATGTCGCTGTTTATTGAAGCCATCATTGGTATGTTGATATGCCGTCGATACGTCGGGTGATAGTAGAGGGAGGTTCAAAAAGAAGGGGGGTAGTAAAGGAACAATAGAGAGAGAGAGAGCTGAGGTGAAATTAGAGGTGAGATATAGAATCTGTTTCGTCCGTCGTGCCCGCGCCCGCCTCACGGCACGAAACCAAGAGTGAACGGAAAGGTAAACAGGCTAGGCTGGGTTTCCGAGGTAGAAACAACAACAGAGTAAAGCAGTGAGCAAGTATGGGTGAACAGAGAGATCTCGTGTCAGAGGACGCGTTGCATCACCGGACTATCAAAGTGCCGGAGTCGCAGCGAATGAGACGGATGAGGGAGGGGGATGGAGGGGGGCCGAATGAGGGGGACAGATCTCTCGGGATTTTCAAAGCTGCTGTTGGTTTGTTTCTGTTTCTGCTGTTCGCGGTGGCGTAGAACAGCGACGAGTGTCCAAACGGGTGAAAAGGGTTAAATGCGGCGGATGGCGGCGGCCGGTTGCGAGGAGGGTGATGTGAGGATTCGCGCGTGATAACCATGCAGCGGCCGATACGCTGAAGGTGGGTTGCGCTTGCCTAATGCGCGTGCGCGGAGAGACGTTGGGAGCGCTTTCCAGTTAGCGCCAAGACAGCGTTCCAAGACCTGCCGGCTCCGAAATTATTCAAGACCGGAAGGAGCCGCCGCCGCACCTGCCGTCAACTGCGGCGCTCCTTCCGGATATGTATTACAGCGAAGATATGCCCTTTCGTAAAAGAGACTATGCCTCTCACGTGCAATCTCTTAAGCCATAGTAGCCGTTTCTATTGGTATGATAGCCTTGCCTTTCTCCTCTTACAACGTTGACGCCGCGGCCGGGCGGCCGGCTGGGAAATCATTGACCGTCTGGATCATTACCCGCTCTCCCATGAGCCCGCTGGAGCTGTTCGCAAAAAGTCTTGCATAGTATGGTACCGAAATACGCCCTGGATGCTCTATGGGCTTCTGGGAGCGGAACCGCATGGGCAGGTTCACATTCAGGCCAACAGCACCTCCCAGACACACAGTCGTATCGCTCTGGCTTCGACAATTTCGTCCAATTTTTTGGGCTATTTATCTTTTCAAACCGACAAAATGTACACGTGCCGGCCGGTGTGGTGTCCGGACCGGCAAAATCCCGCTACAACGCAATGCAGTGAGTTGTTTTTTCCACCTCCGTCCCCGTCCGTCTCCGTCCCCTGTTCATGCCATCGCCATGCAAGCTTCTCTTAGTGCGCCGCCTCCTTCTTCTTCTCGTCTGCGTCGGCGCTCTCGAGGAACTTCCTGTGGGGGGGAAAATACATGTTAGCAACGGTTCAACAGGACAGCGTTCTCTCCGGTGGCCGCATTGGTGCCTGCGCATGGACTGACTTGATAAAGTCCGCCTCGTCCGACGAGGAGGCGTTGATGGGGGGCGTCGCCGTGGCCTTCTGGCCGCCGCCGCGGGTAGCCGCGTAGATGCCGCCGAACAGGCCCGTCAGGGTGGCAATGGCCAGCTATAAAGAGGTCGGTTAGTCTTGGGTCCATTGCGTCTGCGTTGGTCTCGGCGCATCAATTGGGTAGAGCGGTGAGCCGAACAGGGCGCCTCCGCTTCCGCGACGTTGGTGTCGGCGTCGGCGTCGGCGGCCGTGCTCGCGCTTCGTTTTCCGGTGTCCCTTGGAAGGAGGTGTAGGTGCGGTCAGGGCCAACTAACGTAGTGGGAGCCAATCTGGCGGCCGGCAATGGAGTACGACTGAACCATGTTTGCGGTGGGAGAGAAGGGTGGGCGGTTGTGTGGGTGGTGGTGGTGGTGGTTGAGATCGATGTTGCGGTTGGACAGGAGGGATTCGGGAAAAAGATCGAGAGAGGAAGAGAGAGACTGAAGAAACGAGGCAGAAAAAAGACGCTTGTGTTTTTGCCGTGCTTGTTGGGCCTGGGCAAGTGGCAGGAAGCTCCGAGAAAACGCGGCTAGCTGGGAAATCGGATTAAAGGGCAGCCGGAAATTTGTCGCAGGCCATGCACCAAAGCGAGCAGATCACGTGCACCAAGAACCGGCCGTCTGGAGCCTCGCTCAACCTCGCTCCACCAAAAAGCAAGTGGGGCCTTCAGGCCGTTCTCGTAACTGCCCTCCTGCCTTCCGAAGGCTGCAGTGTTAGCGCTGAAGTGCCTCGAACGCCAGCGCCTTTCTGCGCATTGGCGGGCACCTGGTTGGCCCGCATGCGCTGAGTCTACGTCAGTGTCTCCAATTATTAGGGAGGGGGCGGCGTAAAGCAAAAAGTACCACCAAAAAGCTTCCCCGCAAGGACGAGGCAATCCCGTGAAGCCGACAAAGAACGAGCAGCCAATCTTCGCCCACCCGACTTCCTTCATTCTCGCCAATCCTCCTGCTCCTCCTACCCTTGCACGACCGCAGCCTCGATCGCATCGTTCGTTTTACTTCAACATCCCTGATAATCCTCTCCCAATTGAGTACATCGGCCTCCGTCGGCTAGGCAGCAAAAACAGCAAACTTTCTCCTCCTCGATCACTCTCCCTGTTTCTGCCACAACCGCAATGTTCTGGGGCAAGGGACCCGACAAGTCGCCGTCGGAGACGACCGCGGACAAGGCCACCGGCAGTTCGACGGCGACGGACAGCTATGACGCCGACAAGCTGCCGGCCTCCAAGAGCCTCCCACGCAAGCTGCAAAAGATCGTCGACAAGGAGGACAAGGAAGACAACTTTTACGACGAGCTGATCTCGGGATAGTACGAGCTGCTCTCTACTTTTTCTCTCTTCTCTTTTACATGTTTGCTGACATGCGCTACAGCCGCCCCGAGTCCACCAGCTCCAATGTCCGGTACGCCGCCTACGCCGCGCGCCTGCGTACCATCATGCTCTCCGCGCACCGCTATGTCGCCTACACCTCCGACATTGGCGAGTCGTTCCGCCCCGTCGCCCACCCGCTGCTCGTGCGTAGTGCCTACGGCATCTCGTGGGCCTACATTTTGGGCGACGTCGGCTACGAGGGCTACAAGGCCTACCTGCACAACCAGCACGTGCTCAACCCTACGCGCCAGTTCACGGAGCGGCAGAAGCGCCTGGTCGGCGTCGATGGCACGTCGGATCCGTTTGGGCGGAGCACCGTCAAGGAGAAAAGCGGGAACGGGGATGCTGCTGGTGCTGGTGCTGCGGCTGCGCCAGCCGCCGAGCTCCAGCCCGGCGTCGTCACGCCGCTCGAGGACTACCGCGTCGTCATGGTCCAGCGCGGCATCTTCCAGAGCATTGCCAGCATGGGTCTGCCGGCCTTTACGATCCACAGCGTCGTGCGGTACTCGGGACGGGCGCTCAAGGACGTCAAGAACAAGACGATCCGCACGTGGGGGCCTATTGGCCTGGGCCTGGCCGTCGTGCCCTTTTTGCCGACGCTGTTTGACAAGCCGGTCGAGAACGCCGTGGAGTTCGCCTTCCACAAGGCCTTTGCCCAGTTCGGCGGCCAGGAGGCCGTGGGCGAGGCGCCTGTGATCGGCCGCGAGAAGCAGCTGAACAAGAAGCTCAAGGAGAAGGAGCTATAAGAGGTCGCGGGGAGACGACGTCGGTTGGGCTTGGTTTGGTCGGGTTGGACAGCGTTTTTGGGATTCTTCGCTCATCTGATTTTGCATTGCTTGTTTCGGTTTGCCTGCCGACATGGAACATCGCATTCTTGCTTTGTTTTGCGTTTTCACTGTTGTATATGGTCTCGTATGTGATTTCACCGTTTATATTGGAATGTACAAATCTCCGTTTGAAATATTCAACAACGCGATGTTGCTACTGCTGATGCTATTTATTTACAGATCGTAGAGTAAAAATCGTGCTAGCGATATAAAAACAAAAACCGAACGCCTGTGCCCGGAAGACATGCCATGCTCGCCAAAATTCACCCAAATCTCTCTCTGTCTCTCTCTCTTGTATCTCCTCAGGTGGTATCTCACAAGTTGATGAGTTCTGGCGGTGGGCCGACGCCGCGCAACAGCACAATCGTGTTGCCGTTGGCCAGCGCCTTGCCCGCCTGCTCGTTGAACTCGAGCAGCCGGCCGCCCTCCACGTGGAAGATCCGCAGCTTGTCCTCCTCCTTGGAGCTCTTGTTGTTGATGTTGTCGATCTGCAGGTTGCGCGCCGCCGCGTCCAGCACGCGTCCCACCACCCAGTCTTTCTGGTAGTAGAACTTGCCCTTGGGCAGCTTCGCCTGCGTCGACGCCGCCTCGGCCTCCACGTGCAGATACAGCCGCTTCTCGGCGGGGATCTTGGCGTCGCCCTTGGCCGTCTTCTTGAGGTCCGTCAATGCCGCCATGCGCGCGGCCGCCGATTGTTGCGCGGCGGGCCGCGGCATCGCCTTGTTGGCCTGTTCCTTTTTCGCGGCGCCCCAGGCGCGCAGCTTGTCGAGCGCCGACTTGGCGCGCGCCGCCGAGTCCGCCATGGCCGACCCGGCGGCCGACGGTCGTGTGCCGATCGGCTGCAGGTTGGCGCAGTTGTGGTCCTCGCGCAATCGGTGTTTCAGGCAGTAATCGCGGTTGCAGTTGCTGCAGTGCACGCCGGGCACGAGGCTCGTGCCCACGACGGTCTTGCAGGCCGGGGTCGCGCAGGGCTTTTGGGAGATGAGGTCGCGCATGGTGCGGTCGGCGCCCGCCGAGGGCCGGGACAGCTGGGCCTGCCGCCGGCGCTCGGCCCAGGCGCCCTCATGGGCGCAGTGGTGGGCGGTCTCGGTGCGGTGGTCGAGGCAAAAGGTCTTGCGGCACGACTGGCAGAAGAAGGGCAGGAAGTCGAGCTGCCGGCAGTAGTCGTACTGGCAGTGCTTGCCCGTGAGGGAGACATCGGTCGAGCGTTTGTCGACGTCGGTCATGTTGACGTAGGAGGTGTCGGAGCTGGATGGTGCAGGGGGCGTCGAGGAGGTCGAAGAAGACGATGCGCCTTGGTTTGGTCGTTGTGAGCCGGACATGGTGACGGGAGAGTGGGTGGGCGAGGAGGCCACAGAGCACTCTTCGCCTTATATGTGACTGTGTAGAGGGTCAGGGCTGACAAAGTGCGCGTGCAGTTGCTGTCTGGTTCAGGCACAAGCTGGATTCGTCATCTGGGTCGCGACGATGCGCTCGTGGTGAAAGTCGGGGGCCTGCGCAATTAGGCCACGAGGCTGAAGTGGCGGGGCGCTAAACGCCAAGGCTCAGGGCATCCCGCCCGGGAGGGACAGAACCTTCAAACCTGTCATTACAAAGGATGGTTCTGGAAGCTGCTCCAATGCGTGCTGAATCGCCGTGTCTTACAGCGTGGCGGACCCCTACCACCCACTGGAGCTAGCGCCCGTCGCAGCCGGATATAGCGAAGGAGGCTAAAGTGCAGCGGGTTCTGCGACCACTGGGCGCACGTGATTTGGCGCACTTGTCGCGGGTCGGGTGGCGACAAACCGCCTTCACTTCGCCTGCGAATTCGCGCCAACGCCAAATGGCGATCTTGGATCGTGTCGAGTTTTCTCTCACATGCCCAAAGCAGCTCTTTCGGAAAGTCTTCCGCCAGCCCGTGCGTCTGATCGCAATGCACCATCCGCGGATACACCCGATTGAGCCTCACCATGTCGTCCTCGCGCGCGCCCCGCAAGCGACCGGGCGGCGAGGCCCCGTCACCTTTGCCGACTAAGAAGACCAAAGCGACGACTGTAAAGAAAGAGAAGCCAGAGGAGGACAGTCTGCCCTTGAGGAGTACTCGAAGTGCAGGGAAGAAGACGGCGCCCGCCCTGAAGCGGCCGAGTACACCGCCGTCGGCGACCAAAGCATTACCTCGAAAACCGACCCTCTTCGACGACCTCGACGGCGTGGGATCGTCCCCTGCGTCGGCTGAAGGTGTTTCGGACTTGCAGTACTTGAAAAGCCTCGAGAAAGATGACGAAGGCAGCGATGGCAGCGACAGCAGCTCCGAGCTGTCGGCCATGTCCGACGTCGACTTTGAAGATGTGCCGTTGGCAAGAGAGGAGAAGAACAAGAAGAAGCCGAAGAAGGAGGAGGCTAAGTCAGACGATGACGACGACGACGACGATGAGGACGAAGACATGGAGTTTGAGGATGTTGCCGCGCCTGAACCGGCACCGTTTTCGTTCCTGTCCATGGCCGTCGACGACAATGAGGCCGGCAACAGCGGCGGCGGCGCATCGGGCGACCTCGAGCTGACCCTCATCAAAGACACCCGCGTCTCCCTCACCGCGCTGCACCAGGGCGACGCCAAAAAGGGCCCCTCCAAGATGGAGCGCCTGGTCCGCAGCGCCACCCACTGCGTCCACGTCCAGTCCCTGCTCTGGCACAACGCCAAGCGCAACGCCTGGCTGTGCGACCCCGAGGTGCAGGGCCTCCTGCTGTCCCATATCCCACCCCGCCTCTGGGACGAGGTCGACCGCTGGCGGCTCAAGTCGGGGCTGGCCGTGCCCGAAGTCAGCAGCAGGAGCAACAAAAGCAAGGGAAAGGGCAAAGCCAAAGACAACGGGCGGGTGGCAGACAAGGGCAGAGGAAAACGAGGAAAGGCTGCGCCCGCCGCCGCTGCTGCTCGGGAGTGGAGCGGTGCAGCGGCTCGGCTGGAGCCTGGCGCCGTCGACATGAGCCACGGCGATCCGCTGTTCCGCCTTCTCCGGGCCTTGTCTTCGTGGTGGCGCCAGAAATTTCGCGTCACGGCACCTGGCCTGCGCAAAACGGGCTACATGACCCTGGAGCGGCTCGACCGGTTCCTCAAGGCCGCCAAAGACACGGCGGGCAACGACCCCGTCCGCTTTGGTGAGCGGATACGAAACCGAGCGGCCTTCCGCGAGCATGCCGCAAGTTTGGAGGGCAGCCGCGACGTCGGCGCGCAGCTGTTCACGGCGCTTCTGCGGGCGCTGGGTCTGGACGCGCGGCTGGTGGCCAACCTGCAACCGCTCGGGTTTGGCTGGAACAAGCTGGAAGACGCCGACCCGGAAGAGGAGGAAGACAATGGAGATGGCCAGCCAGAGGCAGCTACGGCTGCAACGCCGTCTACATCGACACCAGCAACGCCAATAGCGAATAAGGCCAAAACAAGAGCAACGCCGAGCAGGGCAAAATCAAAAGCCAAAGCCAACGCGCCCGTCGTGATTGACGACGACTTCGACCTGGAACTGGCCGAAGTGAACAGCGACAACGAGTCTGTGGTGTTCGTGCCCGACGAAAAAGATAGGCCTGCCAAGGCCGCCCCCTCGACGCCCGCCTTCGACAAAGACCTGCAGTTCCCTGTCTACTGGACCGAGGTGCTGAGCCCCGTCACCCAAAAATACGTGCCCGTCGACGCGCTCGTCAAACACATTGTCGCCACGAACCGCGAGCTGATCGAGTCGCTCGAGCCCCGCGGCGGCAAGGCCGACAAGGCGCGGCAGGTCATGGCCTACGTGGTTGGGCACTCGGCCGATGGCACCGCCAAGGACGTCACGGTGCGGTACCTGAAACGGCAGATGCTACCGGGCCGCACACGAGGCGTCCGCTTCCCCGTGGAAAAGATCCCCGTCTACAACAAGCACGGCAAGATCCGGCGCTACGATATGCTGGACTGGTTCCGGCAGTCGGTCATGCGCGGCTACGCTCGGGGACAGAGTGCGCAGAATCCGCTGACCGAGGCGGACGATGCTGAGGACAGCACCGACCTGCGGCCGGCCAAGGTGGAGAAGAAGGAGGTCAAGGAGGGTGAGGAAACTCTACAATACTACAAGCAGTCCAAGGAGTTTGTGCTCGAGCGGCACCTGAAGCGCGAGGAGGCGCTGGTGGCCGACGCCGTCCCCGTCAAGGTGTTTCGCAATGGGAAGAAGGGTAAGGGAGCTGCAAAAAAGAAGAAGACCAAAAACGATGGCGGCGATTCGGATGACGACGACGACGACGACGATATCGCCGGTGCCGAAAACGTGTACTTGCGCAAGGACGTCGCCCAAGTCAAGAGCGCCGAGACGTGGCACAAGCAAGGGCGCGCGCCCGTCGCGGGCCAGATGCCGCTCAAGCGCGTGCCCTACCGCGCCGCCACCATCAACCGCCGCCGCGAGATTGCCGAGGCCGAGGCTGCCACGGGCGAAAAGGTGCTGCAGGGCTTGTACAGCTACGAGCAGACGGACTGGATCATCCCGCCGCCGATTGAAAACGGCGTCATCCCCAAGAACGCGTACGGCAACATTGACCTCTTTGCCAAGCACATGTGCCCCAAGGGCGCCGTGCACGTGCCCTTCCGCGGCGCCATGCGCGTGTGCAAGAAGCTGCAGATCGACTTTGCCGAGGCCGTCGTCGACTTTGAGTTTGGCCACCGCATGGCCGTGCCGGTGATCCAGGGCGTCGTGATCGCCGAGGAGCACCACGACCGCGTCATGGAGGCGCTGGCCAAGGACGAGGCCGAGCGGACGCGCAAGGCCGACGAGAAGAAGCGCGCCGCGGCACTCAGTCTCTGGCGCAAGATGCTGATGGGCCTGCGCATCGTGGAGCGGATCCGGCAGGACTACGGCGAGGTGCGGGAGGACGAGCGGGTGTTTGGCCGCCACGACGACCGGGGCGTGGTGGACTTGGATGCCGAGGACGGCGCAACGGCTGTGGCGCCCCACGAGGACGTCGACACCGCGGGCGGGTTCTTGCCGGAGGGCTATGAGTACGAGGACGACGCAACCACGCAGAGGGCGACCACATCAAGCTTCTTTCCTGTGCACGACGACGAGGACAACGAGGACGACGAGGGCGATATCGGCGGAGGTGGGTTCGTTGTCGAGTAACGAAGAGGAAAGAAAGCCTTTTCTAGAAACCATGCGAACGGTCCGAGATAGGATCGCTAAAGGAAATAGACGTACCGGGACCATGCCAACCCCCATAAACGGATAGGGGCCTGCATTGGGAGCTTAAATTTAGTATGCAACCGCTTTGGTTGGCTGGCGCAAAAGGACAGCTTGGGCATGACGCAGGAAATGAGAACAGATGACAGCACGCGATGACATGATGGGAAACAATAAAGAGATATAGCCGTGCTCCACACGCGAGCCAGTGATTTTCGAGGCACGCATTGTTGGACACGCTCGATCGATGGCCGTGCAACATGGCCGCAGCGGTGTCGGAGCAGTCCATCTAGGGCCGGGCTTTCTTCTTCTTCGTTTGGCCTTACTTAGACCCTTGGGCCACTCCTCGCAAGGAGGGCGCCGGAGAAGCTGTTTATGTGTGGCAGACGCCCTTGTGGTGACGATGGAACCTCCCGGGGCTTTGCGTCTAAGGTCGAGCTAGGGGCTGCGGTGGAGTCTCCGGAAGCTGGAGCCGGCGACAAGAGACGCGCGAATGCCGAACGCGTTGACGGCGTGTGTTGCTTATGATTTTTGTGGGCTGTACAGAGCATTGACGAAACGTTACTCGTGGTGGTGGGCAAGGCTCTCTTTGTGGTGGTCACGAGGCTCGTCTGTGAGAGCTAAAAGGCGGGTGAAGGCGGGCGAGTGGCAAGGAGATAGCAACCGGAGAGGCCATGTCGAATGGCTGTGTGCTTGGTACTAGTGCGCAGCAAAGGAGGAGGCTCTGACAAGCCTCGCAAGCGTCCTCGTTTGGGCGTTGTGGTAATGGAGAAAGGAGAAAAGGTGGACGGGTCGGCGGCACTGTCCGACGTCCCTTGGGGTCAGCCTTGGGCCACCGGCCGATGTTTGCATCGCCTCACTGGCATTATTAATTCAATCTTCTCATTTGTCGATGGAACGCATAAAAGAAAACACAAAGATAGGAAGGGCAAAGACAGGATGAAGCCAGAAAGGGGAACGGCAAAAGGAGCCGAAAAGGAGGTGAGGGTCTGGCGCAGGAGACCAACTGCTGCATCGCCGCTGGTTCACAGATCTCCTCGGTCAGCTTGAAACGGTTTGTGCTGGCCAAAGCAATCGCTAAATTGTGAAAGGGGAGAGATGGACGAGAGAGGCGGCGAGAGATGGTTTGTCACCAAAATACGACGTGGTCAAAAACGAGGCTGTCGCCAGTCGCAAAAGAGGCCAGAAGAGGGTCCAGTGTGCCTTGGGCTAACGCGACGCTAACATGTTTGTATGGCGCTCTGCCCATCTACCCACCTTTTGCGCCTAGCCTAGGGAAACATCATGCCAATGCATGCCGGTACTACGAGGAAGGTGCAGACGGCCAGACCTGCGAAATGGGTGAATGTTGGCCGGCGTCTGCTCCTGGCTGTCCATTCTCTAGGCAGGAGCGACCGGAGAGCGACAAATCAAACTGGCCTGCGCGCAGGCACGATCGGGTTCATTTAGCGGGCTGCCTGCCTTCCTGCCTGCCTGCAAACCACTAACACGCACTGAAAAGGAAAGAAGGGGCCCGCAGAAGACGCCTAGCCATATCAGGAAACAACGCTGATCTGCAGAACCTCCTCTTCTCATTCTGAGGAAAGAGCCAGGGACAACCGCCAGCAAGTCCTACGCCGTACGGTACGACTGCATGCCGTTAGTTCCTTCCATTTTGGCTTGTGAAAGTCGCTCGTGTGCCTACGGCCTGTGGGCGTCTTATATCTTGCGCCTGTCTTGCCTCGCTCTTTCCCCCCGAACGGCACTGGGCCTCGCGTGGTCACTTCCTCTTCTGCTTAGTAGGAAGTCTGAGCTATTGTAGGCTATTATTATTGCCCTGGGTCGTTTGCTTGTAAATGTTCATTCTCTTTCATTTCTAATGATAATATTGCTTTGCTTTCACTTCCTCTCTTTTGTACTATGGTTTCCACTCGCGTAGATGCTTCACGGAGCTTTTGTTGCTAGACCCTTGGAGTCGCAGTGGGTCGCGGCGACTGGCAGTTCCCGCAACTAAGCCCTCTAGAGAAGTAAGTATAGGTACCGTCTTGAGGAGCGATATTACGCACAGTTTTGTATGGGAATATGTACTGTATACAACCCGCAAGAATAGCCTGCAACTCCTCCCCAGACAAACATATTCGAGCTTTTGAACTCGCTGCGCTGTTCATGTTGGCTCGGCTCAGCACAGTTCAGACCTTCCCATGAATGCAACTGTCTACTTGTAGCTCACCCATCTCCCCGTTTTGTCCATATGCAGCTTTGAGCTCGTATCGACATTGTCGGCTGTGCCCTCCCATCCTTTCTTCGATTCATCGTCACTTTGTTTTCCTTTATTTCTACTTCACTTCCCATCAACGTTTCGTCGTTTTTCTCCACCTGTTGTTCGACTCCACAGATCACCGTCAGCTGAAACCTCTGGACGGACTGTCGGTTCCCTTTCATCAACTCTCTTCCAGGTCTCCCTCCCTCTATCCTTCTAGAAGGACGCCAGAAGCCCCAGTTCTTTGCTCCGCCCCGATGCGCACCTTCACCCTAAGCACCCTAAACATCCTGGGCCGCCTTGGGGTCGCCTTGACCAGACTGACCGCCTGCGGCCAGCAAGAGCACCACGTTGTCTCCCTGCTCTCGATCAGCCTGGCCTGAACCACCGATCGAGAGACCGAGCGTCCTGCATCTTGGATGTTTTCTCATTTTCCTGCTAGTAAAGCATCCTTTCCTCCACTTCCGCGTCTGCATCCCCCTTTTTTCAGAGGTGGCCTGGTCAGGCCAACCGTCGGCCTCCACCCGTCTTCGTGTTCGTCGCGTCCTGCATGTTATTCCCTCTCTCCTTCCTTGTCGTCCTACCATGACAAACACCAACAGCGCATGTCGTCCCCTATAATTCTCTTATTCTCTTGTTCTCTTTTCTTTGGCCTGGTTGCGTAACGAGGACTTTGGTGAGTTGCGTACGAGAGTCTTCGCCTTGCATGTAGAGTACAGAAAATACACAGTGCCTGTCCTCGCATTTGCCGCCGCTTGTCCACACTACTCGTACGGAGTACTTCCGTGGTTTCTTCGTCTACGACGTATTAGTTTGTCGGGTAGCCACATGATGCTATGCTGAGTAGTAGTGTGTCTTGCTGATGTTTCCCACTCCCGTTGGCTCCATTTTTGTGTCTTGTGTCTTGTCTCATTATTTTATTTTATTTTATCTCGAACCCTTCTTTATTGGCCTTTTCGTTCTTTTCCTTTTCCTTTTGCTTCCTGCCTGGTCACTTTGCCCCTCCTGCCACCCACCCTCCTTGACAAGCTCCCCTCCACCTCGTTCATTGGCTGTAGGCTGTTCCTTTCGAGGGAAACGGCCGTCAACAAATAGAAATGACACTCTAGAAGCCAGAGATAAATTCAATAATTGCGCAACCCAAGGCCGCCAGAACCCATCAAGCCCCAACACGACCCGCTCCCACTTCTCAGTCTGTTTGTCTGCCCCAGTCCCCGCCGCCTGTCTGCCGGGTCCTATCCACCACACTGTGTGTAGATAACTTGCTGTTGGTATTCTGTCAGCACGCTGGGGATTTCCAGCGCCTCATGCCCGTCTCCTCCTAAAGTCCTGACTGTTGGTGGTGGGCTACATGGGACGATAGTGTAAGTACGCCGGGCTCTAGTAGAGACGATAGGACGGAGAGCATCATCGCTCTTGCCAGCCGAGTCCGTCAGCCAGGCTGTCTCTCTTTGGCCCTCGGTCGAGTAGCTGCTCGCTCTGCATCTCTTGCAGCGCGGCGTCTTGTGGTGCCCAGCTGTGGCTCCTGCGATGTACTGCCTGGGGTATTTACTCTTCCTTTTGTCACTGTTTGCCTATCTCTCTCGGATGTTGGGTGAATATTGGTTGTAGCTTTCGTCTCTTTTTGCCTCTCCCTGACCCTCGAGAGTTCTTCCCTTCTTTCCTTCACTTTTCTCCTTCCGATAAACGATAAACTTTCGATCAACTGCGTCGAGCAGACAACTTCCTAGCTCTGGGTCGTACCGTCTCTTACTTCACACCCTTCTTTACGTTTCTCTCTTCCCATCGCTCTTTCCAGTTTCTTCCCCTTTCCTCCCATCCTCCTAATATCCTCTCCCATTTTCGCATTTTTCACGATCGCTCCTTCCCCGAGATAAGCTTCGCTCCGGCTCGACGACAATTTTCGTCCTGCACACTGCCGCCCCGGGGCCATCCCTCTTCGTTACGATCGCTCCTTCCGCCTTGCACAGCGCACACTGCTCCCATGTTGTCCGCTCCGTAGGTGTCTCTTTTTTTTGTCTTTCCCCTTTCTTAATTTGTTAGTACACGGGACGTGGGTGATCTGGTCACCCCAACCCACACCCTTCCTTCCCCAAGCACTCTCTGCACCACTCCTTCCCTCCCCTCCGGTCCTAAATCCCCTCCTTCCTTCTTCGTCCACCCATGTTATATTTACGCAGGAATGCCTTAACCAGTGTGACAGTCACGCCTTCCTCTTTTTTTTGTCTCGTTTCCCTTGTTTTATTTTGACATCTTGGCCCTGTCCGTCCCTCGTCCTCTCTTCCTCCTTTCTTTTTCTCTTTTCGTCCTTACGTCCCAGCCACATTCGTTGTGTTATCCAACTTTCCCCCTTGCACTGCTCCGCCCTTGCGCGCTGGCGTCGCCTTGTCTGGCCTCAAGTTGCCTCAGGTCGCCTTACTGCCCCTCCCCTCCACCAGCGCGACCACCGGCAGAGGGCGGTCACAGGTTCAGCCTTGCGACTCATCTTTCTTGCCCGTATTCGCTGCTGTCGCTTTTGCTCATTTTTTGGCCAGACACCGGCTATCTCCTCTTCTGGCCTCGCTCCACCACCCTCTCTAACCGTTATTTGTTTTCCTTCTTTGGTTCTACCCTTTTTCGATTTCTCCTTCACTTTCTTCATCAATCTTGTCATCCTTATGTGCTATATCGGACGCAAATCTTAGGTTCGCCTCCCGTTCAAGTGACTGAACCTACATCTTCCCCAAACCTTATTTATTTGTCGATCTTATATGAAGTCTGCCGTTGCCATTGCTCTTCTCCCTCCTACATATTTCCTACCTGTCGCTGCCTAGCAGTTCTTTCTTTCCTTTCCTTTCCTTTCTTTTTTCGGACCTGCATCTACTCTAAAATAATTTTCACTTTGTATCACACACATGAGTTTTTGGTTTTTGGTCATTCGTTTGCAACCGTTGCACATTATCTCACCCTCCCACCTGGCCAACGAAGCCCCATTTCCCTTGTTCTTGACACTTTCCATACCGCCTCTTTGTCACTCTTTCTTTATTCCCTGACCTGGCCGTTGCCTCGCATTCCCTTCGTGCGTTTTTAACGTGCGTTTTTAACTGACACTTGTGCGATTTTCCGGCTACCCGACGCCAGGATGAGAAACATACTCTGCGGAGGGACCAAAGTGATCTCTCATCTTGACGAGAAGCGCAAACGTTTCCCGGCTAGCTTCCCGTTTCGGCGGAGACCAAAACACCAGGACGCTTCCATCGTCTCCAACGTACCCAAATCGCCCGTACCTGGCATCCTGCTCGTGATCCCCGGAGTCGCCGTCCCAGCTTCACCTCAACATATACCAGTGGATGAACCCGCCGAACCCGCACCCGCACCCGCACCCGCACCCGCACCCGCCATGCAGATAGAGCCAGAACCCGTCGAAGCTTTACCAGCAGCGCCGGTTGTTGCGCAACCGGTACCGGCTGATCCTTCCATCGTCATCTCCGACGACGATGCTCCAGCTCCCGTCGAGGCCCCGGCTGAGGACGGTGCTGCTGTCGAGCTCGCACGAGCGTCTTTTGAAGAGAATGTCAAGAGTGCCTGTACAGTGGCCGTCCTCTCTCTCTTCCCCGACATCTGCCCCGAGTACCTCCAAGAAACGAGCGAGAGCCTAGCCTACGACTATGAGTCGGTGGTCAGCCACATCCTCGACAAAATCGACGACGGTCCTTCCTACCCACGGCGAGCGGGGTTGAAGCGAAAGCGACAGCCGAGCGCGACCGTTGCAGCGGCTGACGATGCGGCCAAGGAGGCAGCCAAAACCAACGTCGATTTTATTGACGACAACACCTTGGACGCAAAAGAGAGGGCCGACCGCGCCATTCTATTTTTTGGAAGCGACGAGCGCCGCGACAAAATAAAGCCGACCGTGTACATCACAACGGCCCGCACGCTCCTGCAGCAGGCATACCCATTTGTGCCTCACAAGCACATCACCGCGCACCTGCTTGAACATCGCCACTGCCTCCTGCCTGCTCTCCTCGCCCTCGACAGCCACATCGCCGAGAAGAGCCCGATGAGACTAGCGTTTGTGTTCAAGAAGACCAAGACCAAGCTGAATCCGGTCTACTCGTTGGAGTCCCTGCCGGGGACGATCCGGATCGAGGAGTCGGCGATCAAGAAGGAAGTCCTTGAGGAGTACCTTGCGGCTCTCAAAGTTCGACAGCTCCGTAAGGCGAAGCGCGAAGAGGAGAAGCAACGAGAAATCACAGAGGCTGCCAACGTTCGCCAGGCTCAGCTCGACGGGACCATCAAGGACTGCGAGTGCTGCTACGGCGACTTCCCCATGAACCGCATGGTGCACTGCAATGCCTCTGATTTACATGTACGTTCTCCCTAATCCCCGTTTCCTTTCCTGTTTTTGCATGTCATCAAGTGCTAACAATGACAGTGGTTCTGCATCGACTGCGCGCGGCGCATGGCCGAAAACCTGATCGGCCTCTCCAAGTACGAGCTGGCGTGCATGTCCACCGACGACTGTAAGGCAGGCTTTTCCTACGAGCAGCGCAACCGGTTCCTGGACCAAAAAACAACGATCGCCCTCGAGCGCATCGAGCAGGAGTATGTCCTGCGCACCGCCGGCATCGAGAACCTCGAAACCTGTCCCTTCTGCCCCTTTGCGGCCGAGTACCCGCCGGTGGAGATCAACAAGGAGTTTACGTGCCAGAACTCTGAGTGCGAGGCCGTCACTTGCCGGCTGTGCCGCAAAGAGTCGCACATTCCCAAGACATGTGAGGAAGTCGAGCGTGAGAAGGGGGCCGCGGTGCGCCTGACGATCGAGGAGGCGATGTCAGCGGCCATGATCCGTTCCTGCAACAAATGTGAGTATCACCCTTTCCATTTTCTATTTTCCACGTTCTTTCTTATGCACACACTAACAGATTAGGCGGCACACCTTTTATCAAGGACCACGGCTGCAACAAGATGACCTGTTCCCGCGCCGGCTGCGCCAACGTGCAGTGCTATGTCTGCCACAAATCGTGCGACTACACGCACTTTGACGACACCACCCGCGGCGGCAAGCAGGGCAACTGCCCGCTGTTTGAGAGCGCCGAGGCCCGCCACGAAGAGGAGGTGCAGGCCGCTGAGGAGCAGGCCCGCCAAAAGGTGGTCGAGAGCAACCCGGATGTCAACGTCGACCACCTCAAGATCCACGTGTCCAAGAAGGTCGTGGACGACGAGAACCGCCGCAAGAACGACGACGCCGAACAGCAGGATGCTAACCGGCGCTGAGCGTGGCTCCAGGCCCAGCAGGCCCAGCAGGCGCACCAGGCGCGGTGGATGCAGCCGATGGAGCATGCCCGGCAGGCGCAGCAGATGAAGCGCATGCAGCTTCTGCAGTACATGGAGCAGGAGCATGCGCAGCTGTTGCAAAAGTTGGAGCGGCTGCCGTGGCCTGCACAATAATGAATGGCGTTTAGTTCCTTTTGGGCAGCATTTTTTGACATTTTTCATAAGCGTTCTTTCGTCCTTCTTTCCCGCCTTTATTGGCTCATGCCCTTTATACTTGCTCCGGATGTTTGCGGCACACCTCTCTTTTTTCTTTCTTTTTTGACCTTTTGTGTATATAGACGGCCGTCTTACAGCATTTTCTTGTTTCTTTTTTGATCCTTTCTTTTGCTAGATTTTGCTTGGTTTCTGTTCTTTGTTCACGCACACTGCATTTAGCAAAGGGTGTTCTTGATTTGCTTTTTTCCCCTTGCTTCAAATAGTTTCAGTAAATATACCCCTGGTCTCCTTTATCTCGTTGCCCCAATACATTGTGAAAAGAACAAAGCCCAATCCTAGAAAGCACCAAATGCGCCCAAAGCACCTTAACGTGTAGAAAAAAAGAAGAAAAGCCAATACCGTCCATACGCCTAGATCTATCACAGCCCCGCTATCACGGCATTCACTCTTTTTACCGCGTTCGTCCAAACTTCTCGTGCCACTTGCCGCGAGCCGACGTCGCGGCCGGTTTGGGTGCCTGGGACGACGTGGCCGGCTCCCTCTCCTCGACCAGCTCTACGGTCTCGTGCACGGTCGCAATGGCCGACACGGTAGGGTGTGCGTCCAGCCCCGCGTCCGCTCCGGCGCCCGGCGCTGCCGCCGCCGCCTGCAGCAGGACCAGCGCATTGGACGTGTTCTTCTGCCGCAGCGCGTAGGTCTTCCCGGCCGCGCGGAGGCGTGCCAGGCCGTCGGCCGACGACGAGAGGGACCATCTAGGTTGTTAGTGAGAGCAGACACTCGAGGGGGTATCTTGGAGAGGCCTACTCGGTGTGGTCGTCGACGAGCTCGGTGGGCAGCTCGATGAGGCGGTAGCCCACGCCGTCCGAGGCGTGGACCAGGGGAATGGCCGTCGAAGGATCTTGTGAAGACATTGTAAGGCGAGGGTGCAGCAAAGCTCGATACCCTCGTCTGTCGGGATGTGACAGAGGAGTTGTGGATGATGGGAGGAGGCAGGACTACGGTCACTTGGCCCCACTCCGAAAGCCAATTTACACGTCTTTTTGGCGTTTTGGTGACGTCCAAACGCGACGACAAATGGGAAGCTGTCTCTGCCTCCCGAACTGCGTCGCATTACTCGACGGATTCCCGAAATAGAAACTTGTCGTTCGATATCTATCTCGCCTTTATTTTCACATTTTCTTGCTATTTGTTTATTTGAAATTCTCTCCGTCGTACAGCGCAGACGTAAGCCCGCTGCGGTGCTCATACACGAATATGCACGTAGCCGTGGCAGAGACAAGAGACGTAGAAAGTCGAAGCGAGCTTGTCAAAATGAAGAAAAAAGTGGCAGGAAATCCCGGTCGACCGTATATTAAATACCCTCCATCATCCAGAGACGAGAAGAAAAAAAAAGAAGAAAAAAAAAAGAAGAAAAAAAAGAGGCTAGAGACACGGCACGTCTTGATGGTCTTCATTGAACAATGGTTTCGAATAAGAGGTGCCATATGCAGCAAAGAGATTTTGAAATAAGAAATGGCGCCAGGTCCAAACTAGCGCGTCATTGTGTGGTTTCGTCCCGTCCGTTCTGGCGCGCGTTCCTGCCTACGCGCACGTTTTCTCGTCTTTTTTTAAGGTGGGAAATCCCATTGTTTACTTTTCTCGCGAAACAGACTAGCCCCAAAGCGCGGGGTCTAGTCGGCGTACTTTTTTCTGCCACTGCAAACAGAGCTGCGATAGGTTCAGCAGTTTCAGCAGGTGCACACCGTATTTCTCGACGCGCTCTTTCCACATTTGGTGGGTAGTGCAAATAGGAACGTACGTCGTAGGGCGGCAGGAGCTATCGCGGGTTTTTGATACAAAAGCAACATAATATAAAAAAAAAAACAGGGAAAGCGCGCCCGGCAGTGAGAAGGAACAAAAAGACATTAAAGGGGGGCTCCATCGAACAGAGGACCGTTCAAACGAACCTCCATTCCGGCCAACCGAACCCACGCGGTCGACACGGGCTGTTTCGCTTCATCAACAGAGCCAGACGGGCCATTGACCTGGGAAAACCAACCCCCTGCCCCAGCCCTGGGCCGCGGCGCGATATTATCACCGTTTTCTGCTAAGATCGGGGCTGGTCATATATCGCCGGGACGAGATCGAATGTTTCACGCTTTGCCCTCACCGCGTCGGCGTCATTTCGTTTCTTTCTATTCTTGTTTCTTGTCCTCTTCTTCCAGGTCGTCTTTCACTCGCTTTCCTCCCTCCCCTTGGCTTGCCCGGCCGCAGCAAAGCACGCTCTTCCGCTCTCGCACGGCCGTTCGCTTTGTTGACATCGCCAGCTGACGCGACTGGAGGCTGCGCTCTGCACAACGACGTCCCGTTGGACAGACAGGCACACGAACACGAACCACAGACGAGACGACGCAGCACGGGAACAGAGAGCAAGATCAAGGACCTCCGTTCGTCCTTGTATCTTGCAAATATCTGATCCGCCCCGCCTGACCGCTCGCCGTCTGTTTACCTCAAAGAGGAAGGGACCTGTGGACCCACTCTTGTTTCTCTTTTCTCTTTTTCTCTCTTTTCCTTCCACTCTGCACCCTTGTTATTTTCTACCCCCCTGTTTTATTTTTATCTTTGTTTGTGCCCACTCTCTTCGGCGGACCTCGACCGCCTTTGGCTGCGACCCAGTTGGTGGCCCTTCGACCCCATCTTTTCGACATTCCTCACCAGCGCATCTCCCTATCGGCATTTTCCTTTTCTGTTCTTTTTTTCTTTTTTTCCGTCGAATCCGCGATCGCCGACTTGGGGGCCTCACATCCGACCGCATCGCATCCCATCGCCATCCCGCCAAGCCCATGACGGCCGTCTAACTTCTCCCTCCCCCCCTTTCTCCTCCCCTTTCTCCTCCCACCGACCGACAAGGCGCGCGTCCTCCCACCCGTCGCACCGTCGCCATGGTGCGCGTCACCGACGAGCTGGCCCTCTCGCCAGAGGCCGTCACGCTCTTCCACGCCAGCGACCCGCTGCTCGGCCACCTGCCCGTCCTCGCCTTCCACGGGCCCTCGACCACCGCCAACTTCACACACAACAGCTCGCGCATCCAGGTCCACATCTACTCGCCCGCCGGCTTCCAGTCCTTCCCCCGCCTCACCGTCTCGCCCAGCTCCGACTTCTATGGCGTCGTCACCCACCTGCCCCGCGAGTTCCAGGGCGACGAGATCTGCCGCGGCCTCGCCTTTGCCCTCTTCAAATACTTTAGCGAGCTGCCCGAGTCCGTCAAGACCTACTTGCGCAACCAGTACCCGACCACGCGCGGCCGCCGTCCCGGATCGGCGCCGGCCCTCTTTGGCGAGCAGCATGCCGCCGACCTTGCCAAGGCCATGGCCTGTGTCGAGACCAACTCCGCCGAGCACCTGCGCGCCCTCGAGTGTGCGCTGCAGACCCAGCACGTGAGCAACATCGATCTCGACCTTGTCCTCCCGCCCGGCGCCATTACCCTCCCCTCTCTCGAAGGCGACAGCGCCGCGGCCGCCATGGACGACAACGACGAAGATGCCATCCTCGACCCGACCCTGCGCCAGTACGACCCGGCCTACACCCCGCTCGTCAAGCTCTTTGGCGAGCCCGTCTTCCTGCCCACATCCAAGCTGCGCCGTGCGCCGTCGCGGCCCAGCTCGCTCAACCACCGCACCAAGGCTTTTACGAAGGACCAGAAGGTCGAGCTGCGCATGCAGATGGGCGAGCTTGTGGACACCGAGGAGCGCTACGTGCTCAAGCTGAACGAGCTCGTCAAGCACATTGCGGACGACTTCCGCCAAAAGGCCAAGGACCGCACCGCACCCAGCGCGAGCCCGTCCATGGAAGACGTCGACCGCCTCTTCCCGCGCTCGGCCGATCGCATCCTGCAGGTCAACTCGGCGTTCATGCAGGACCTGCGCCGCGTCATGGACGACACCGAGGAGGATGCGGTGCGCGACCTGGACATTCCTTACACATTTGGCTCGGCATCGTCACGCACCATGCTAACGAACTCCCACGCCACTGCAGGCGGCGGCGGCGGCGGGTCTGTCCGTGTCAAGGATCCTAGTGGTGCCCTAGCCATGGCCAAGACCTTCCTCGAGTGGTTCCCCAAGTTCACCGACTACTACCAGGACTACATCCGCGCCAGCCAGAACTTCCCCCAGCTGTTGAGTAGCTTCCTCGACAACAACCAGTCCAGTTTCCGGGACCGCGTCGTGCAGACCACCGGCGAGCAGGTGCTACGGTCCATCCTCATTGAGCCCGTGCAGCGCCTGCCGCGCTACAGCCTCTTCATCGACCAGATTGTCGGCTGCTTGCCCATCACACACCCGGCCCTGCAGCTGATGCTAAAGGCGCGCGACATCATTACCAACATCTGTTCCATGGACGACCCGTCCGACAGCAAGCCGCATGTCGTCAACCGGTTGCGCAACTTGATCGAGTGCTGGCCGATGGACCTAGAGCCCCGGGGTCGTCTGGTCCTGGCCGCCGACTTTGTCGAACTGGCTGCGCCCTACGATGCCGACGCACACAGTATCGGCATTCAAGACCGCGCGGGCCTGTTCTTGCTCTTCAGCGACTGTCTCATTGTGGTCAAGAAGAAGGCAGGGACGACATTTACCGGCCGTGACCTTCTGCGCGAGATTGACAAGCCCTCGCCGGCAGGCCTGTTGGTGTCCATGACCAACGCAGCGGGTGGCCCAGGAACGTACGACTTTGCCTTCAGTGGATGGCACCAGCTGGCTGATGTGCGCTTCACCGAATCGGCCGACAGCCGCCTCGTGTGGATGACCTCGACCCAGGAGATGAAGAGCGCGCACTCGGGCGACTACATGGCCAGCAAGGCCATTACCTCGCGCTGCTTTGTCCTGCAAGAGACGTTCGAGGCCAAGGCCACCCGGTGGAGCGAGGACCTGGTCAAAGCCCGCATTGAGGGGCGTTTCTCCGAAGCCGAGCGCGAGACACCGACCTGGAGCCTTCGCTCGGTTCGCCTCCCCGAGAACAACAACATGGGCCTGCACGCAGCCGTCTTCCAGGAGGCCGCCGAGGAGCTCATCGAGGGCCGCCGGGAGCCCGCCCCTGTGCGTGTCGTCTTCGACAACCACCGGGGCACTAAGGGCGCTCCCGTCGGCCACTACGGCGTCGAAATTGTCATCGAGGTTCGCACCGACGTCGGCCGCACCAGCACAAGCAGCCGGGGTAGCTACGGCAGCGGTGAGAAGCGCATCGTGATGAACACGGTCGGCCTCAACGGCAAGCGGTACTCGGACGACATCGCCCAGGAGGACTTTTTGCCGACCCTCGCGCGGCGCATCATCCAGCTCATGAGCTCGCAGTACAACCCGTCCAATCCCAAGCTCGTGCCCGCCCTCGTCTCCTACCACACCAAGACCCTGCGCTCGCTCAAGTTCGGCACCCGCAGCGAAAAGACCAAGTCGTTTCTCGGCTCGTCCCCGGTCAAGCTGCTGTCGAGCTTCCTGGGCGGCGGCAGCACAAGCAATGTTGCTAGCAACAACAGCACGCCATCTGCGGCCACCGTTAGCAACACAAGCACGACCAACCTGTCCGAAAGCATATACGGTTCGATGCGCTTGCAGCGGTCGCAGTCCAGCAGCAGTCGCCAGCCACCGCAAGCCGACGCAGCCTCGCTCAATGGGTCCATCCGGGACCGCACGGGCGGCGCAACCTTTGGTGGTGATGCATCGCGGCCCGAGAATCCTCTTGTGCGTTTAGAGCA
Organism: Sporothrix inflata; assembly: GCA_021396225.1. NCBI lineage: Eukaryota > Fungi > Ascomycota > Sordariomycetes > Ophiostomatales > Ophiostomataceae > Sporothrix > Sporothrix inflata. The sequence continues at coordinate 77,039 of WNYF01000078.1, read as the reverse complement.
TACCTTTACCGGATACGTCGCGGCTCTCCAGGCGCGCAAGGGCCAGTTTGTCGCCCGGACTCTACTCAGCCGAAGCTCAAGCTCGGCCGATGAGCTGTCGGTCAACTTGCTGTACAACAAGCTTAACGAAAGCCCGTACGATTGGGAATCCTCGTCAGACTTGATGCCCGAAGTCGTGTTTGCCGCCTTTGAAAAGTTCACCCGCATTGCCTGGCGCGACCAGATGGGCACCATCATGACCATCCAGTCACTCGATGCCTTGCAGGAACGTGCCGTCCGCAAGGTGCCCGGCGATTTTGCCGACTTTGTCAACTACCTGTTCGCGGATATGGCACCGCAGAACCGCCGGGCGTTTACAGCGTTGATCAAGCTCCTGGCCGACCTCCTGGACGGCTGCAGTGACGACGGTGACCGGGGTGCACTCACCTTGGCCTTTGCTGAGCTTCTGGTAGCAGGCAACGGAGAGCCGCACAACTACATCAACCTGCTGGACCGCCTCGTTGAAGACTGCGACCGCATCTTTGATGAGATTGGGAGCATCCATCTGCGGAGCTCAGCCTACGAGTCGTTGAGCTCATCGGTTGCCAGGAGCCACAAGTCCGCAACAGGATCCTTGACGTCCAACACTTCGTCACTTCGGAGAAAGTTTGGTCTCGAGTCCCTGCTTCGGCAAAACAGCAGCAGCAACAGAGGCCTGGAAAGCATGGTCAGCGGTGTCGGCGGTCCTTCCGATTCTACGTCCGAACGCCCGTCCATGTGGCGGAGTCTCAGCAAGCATCACCGGAACCCGGCGACGGGCGAGAGCTCGAGCCTATCCAAGGCCACGTCGGCCAACTACGTAAACCGGTCCCGGTCCATCGACATGGGGAACCACTCGCCCATGGGAACGAACAAGCTGCTCATGCGGCGCCCTGCATCGCGTGACCGGCCCCCTATCGCGGGTGCCTTTGACGACATGACGATGATGCAGCGGCCCACGAGCTCCCACCGGCCCACGAGCTCGCACAAGCAGCTGGAGACGATCGGCGAGCCGGACACAGAACCAGGCATCAGCAAATCGGGCAAGTCGGGAACAGAAAAGTCGCTCAAGAAGAAACGCCGCAGTTCGCTGTCTGATCTCAAGAGTCTCATGGCCGTCATCAGCCTTGACGACGACGACGACGACGACGTGAAGCCCGAGCCAGTCTCGAAGAACAACGACAACCCGCTGCCGCCCATCCCTCTCCGGACGACTAAGACGACCTCCGAGAAAGTGAACGCAGGCCCGCGTGCGGCCTCGCCTTCCAAGATCCCCAAGAGCCCCCAGTCGCTGTCGCAAACCCAATTCCAGAGCCATGGACGACAAAACAGCATACAGATGCAGCAAGCGCAACCGCCACCGCAGTTGAGCAACATCTTCCAGTCCCCGACGCAAAAGGAGAACATTGCGGCCGGCGATGCCGCGCAGCCCCTGCTGGCGAACAACGAGTCCGGTCACAACAAGACATTGTCGGGCGGCTCGCACATCCCGACACTCAAGGCGTCCCGGGCGGCGGGCACGATCCTGCCACTGCCGGGCTCGGTGTCGCCCACCCGCCAGAGCCAGCTCCCACCACCAAGCCCGACCAAGCTGCCGCCCGGCACGCTGACGTCTGCTAACAATGGGTCCACCATTGGTGGCACGGGACAGAAACTGCGCCTGCAGTCGCCGCAGAAGCTGCGTGAACGCCTGCAGTCGGAGAAGCGGGCGGTGGAAGAGGTCGACGCGTCGCTGCGGTCGGAGCTGTCCCGCATCTCCGAGGACATGGCGAAGCTAAACAGTGGTGGTGGTATCGCCACGACTCCTGTGTCTGCGTCTGCTTCTGCGTCTGCGTCTGCGAGTGTACCCTCCGTTGATCTGCAGACACTGGCCGCCGCGCTGCAGGCACTGGAGGCGCGCCTGCCACAGCGGCTCCACGAGGTCAGCGACCGCCAGGAGGCTCTGCAGCGCGACATGGACGCCACCGTCAAGGCGTCCGAGGCCAAGGTGCGGTCCATTGACCAAATGTACAAGGAGGCCACGGCCGAGAACGAGCTGCTGTACGAAAAGTTCAACACGGAGCTCGGCAAGATTGTGCGGGCGCTCAAGGGCAAGGGGCGCGAGGACAAGGAGGAGCTCGTGGCCAAGCTCAAGGAGCAGTCCGAGGAGACGGCGCGGCTCAAAAAGGACAATGCGCGGCTGCGGCGCGAAGCCGTCAGTCTGCGGACGCTGCTCAAGGGCGAGCAGCAGCAGGGCTAGGGGATGACGGTGTGTGCCGTATGTTTTTTTTTTCACTTCTCTTCTTCTGACCCCTTTTAGATTGTACTATTTTGTTCCGACTTTTTTTTTTCTTTCTTTTTTTTCTTTTGACCCTTGGTTGGTCACTGGCGTTGGTTGCTAGAATCGGAGGGGATTCTTGTACTTTTGGAGGGAAGGCCTACGGAAGCGGACTGGGAGGATTGTTACGATAAAGATACGAGGAGTTTCTAGAGGGCGGTGGACTGGCGACGATACGAAACCTTTCATATTTGCGACACGTAGCAAGCGTTTGCAGGCAAAACAAATGGCATTTCTTTGACATTGTCGCTTTCACAGCGTGTTCTTTCTACTTTGATTTTGATATTGGTTGTGGTGATGTTGAGATGGTCAAAATGGGACTCGCAGTGTAACGAACACGATGAAACGGAAATGGAGGAGACAACAAGAAACTGGAAAATGGAAACTATTGTACAATTCATTACGAAGCGTTTCGCCCTTTGTCCGGACCATACCCAACCCCAATCATAAAAACCCTTGTATCATGAAAAGTATAGAGCGAGCACGGAGAAAAAAATGGACAACAAAAAAGGGACGAAAAAAAAACAGAAAAAAAAAAAAAAAAACAATGTGAGACAAGCCCTGTCCGTCTAATCCGAGCCCATGCAAGTAGTGTATGAGTCTATATCTCTAGCGATGCCCGTCGTGGGCCACCACGGTCCGGTTCCGTGGCATGGGAAGAAATGGTAAAAGAGAGAGAGTAACAAAACGAGAGAAGGGCGCTGCGGTGGCCGCCTACTCCAACCGCGTCATCAGCGACTTGCGCATCTTCATGTTGACCACGCCGCCGACGCCATAGGCCGGCACGATGCGGCCAATGCGCGCCACCGAGCTCATCAGCCAGTTCTTGCGCACGGCGGCGAAACGGTCCGCCCACGTGGCCGGGCCGTTGCCGTTGCCGGCTTGCCCGCTCGCCTGCCACGCGCGGTTGTACAGGTCCAGGCCCAGCAGGTGGACAGGCGTCGACACGAACTGGGTCAGCGCCGGCGCGGCAAACTGCGCGACCGTCTGTCCTGAGACGGCGCGCAAGAAGGCGTTTTGGGACGACGACGCGGCCTCCCCCAGCGAAAACGCCTCGTTGAGGTAGGGCCCCAGCCGCGGCGGGATGTTGAAGGACGCAAAGATGGTCATGCAGTCGCGCAGCGCAAACAGCAGGTAGGACGGCAGCGGCACGGGGCGCGGCACGGCGCCGGGCGGGCCAAACATGCGCACAAACACCTGGTCCTTGTAGATGCAGAGGCCAATGTTGGTGGCGGACGAGGCGGCAAACTTGGCGGCGCCGGCCGTGACGTGCGAGGCCGGGCGGTTGTGGGCGGTGCTGGCGGCGGTGTCGACGGCGTTGGCGGTAAAGTAGGTGCCGCCGTAGAGCAGGCAGATGAGCGCAAAGGGCTTGCCGAGCAAAATCTGCTGGGGGCGGCGGAGCAGGGTGGCAAAGGAGGCGCGCAGGGAGCCGGCGAGGGTGTTGGCGCCGGAGGCGTTCTCCATGATGGCGCGGTCGATGATGGCGATGAGGGGCGCAACGATGGAGGCGGCGGTGAAGCCGCTGGCGGCGTCGGCGGCGAGACGGAGGCCCAAGCGGCGGGTGTTGTACTGGGGACTGGCGGCGGCGGTGGTGGTGGTGGTGGTGGTGGAAGAGGTGGAGACGGAAGAAGAGTCTACAGAGGCCCGTTTTGAGAATGGTGAAGGGGGCATCGAGGCCGGCGGGAGGGAAGGCGTGGGTAGCGGCGGTCTTGACGGTGTAGAGGGCGAGGAGGGCGGTAATGACGAGGAGAAGGCGGACGGCGGCTCTCTTAATGTGTCTGCGGAGGACGACGCATCGGAGGAGGTTAAAGATGCCGAGGACACGGCTGGCGAGGGTGTCGCAATGGCTTCAGACAGGCCGGCTGAGGTCTTGTCCATACGGACGCCCGGCACGAGCACCGGCGCTGTGGCAGCGGGTGCCATGGCGAGCGGTGGTGGTGGTGGTGAAGGAGGAAGAAAAGCAAACGGTGGCTGCGGTGTCAGTCACCCGAAAACCGGCGATGCGTTGCCGGCAGAACGTTACGAGCCTCACAGCAAGTCAATGCCGGTGCTGAAGCGGTCGACGACGGAAACCGACCAGGGAACAGAAAGCTCTGTCCTCTTCGAGACTCTCTCGCCGGGTTTTCTGGACGTTGGTTTCCCTGGCGTGGCTGGCGTCGTTGACGCAATCGGGATCGGAGACGGTAGCCGACAGAGGGAGAAGGTACGAGGAAGGTACGAGGAAGGTACGGGGACGGTAAGGAAGAGTGAAGAGGGAAGGAGCGAGGGAAGAGTCTATATTGTATCGAGATGCATTGTGTGCGATGCTGCCTCTCTGCCACAGACTGTACTGTTTCTGACTCCGTTGCTTGCTCACGAAGAATTTTGTTTGCGACCAGCCGTCGTCTCGTCGTCTCTTTTTTTTCTTTTTTTCTTTTTTACCTTGCGACCCGACCCCGTCGCAAAAACGCTGGTTGAGGTCCGCTCTCGCTGCTGGGGTGTGGCTCCGTCGGTAGCATTTTAGGCTGGTTATGGGGCGGCTACCCCCTGTCCGGGGGGGTGGAGTGCCCTGAATGCCCTGGATGCGCCCTGAACGTCGTTTTTAGTGGGTTCGTTGGCACCGGCGCAGGAACGGCTTTACCGCCTGCCATTGGTTCTTCTGCCCTGTCGGCTGCGCTAGGCGGCTTTCAGTAAGAAGCTGGGACCAACTGGCAGCACTGGGCACCAATCGCGCCACTGGGGGACCACTGGGGAGCCACTGGGACTGCTGGGGAAGCCCACGCGTGTAGGCGGCGGGCCCATTTCTGCCCCTTCTGGGGCCCAAAAACACGCCCCGAGCTTCCAGCGCCTTGGGCGAATCAGCGACCCGCAAAATCCAAGCACGCACACCCCCGAAGTCGGAGATAACAGCGGCTGGTCCACTGAATCTTCAGTGAGATGGCTGGTAAGCGGAGTGAGAAGCGGCGAGAGCATACACCGTACGGAGTATCTTACACATATACGACCGCTAAAATACAGGGGATCCAGCGCCCTTGCAGCGGTTCCGCTTCCTTCCAGCGCATCCGAGCCCCGAACGCACTGCACGGAGACAGCGCCCTTTTATCGCCGGAGCGGTTTCCGGGGCCTGCTCGTGCCCTGCGAGGCCGCTGAGCTCCAGACCGCTGGAGGGTCGACACACCGCTAAAGCATCCACCGACGGGCCACTGCGACGCTGGTTGGTGGAAGCCGGGGCGCGGGACAATGATCCAGCGAGGGCGGCCGACACAGGAGACGGGAGGACGCCGTTGCACCGAGAAGCTTGAGAGCTGGTGAGCTTGAGAGAAATGATCATCAATGTGTGATACGAGTTTCATTTCAATATACGACGTACGACGGGGACACAAAGTGAAGATGGCTTACAGAAGCATATCGAAAGAAAGAATGTGAGAATTAATGTTCAAAGAAAGAAAAGAATGAAAGATAAGAAATAAATAAATGAAAGAAAGAAAGAAAAGAGGAAAAGAAAAAGAAAAAGAGAAAAAAAAAGAAAAGAACAAAAAAGGCGGGGGAGCAAGAACAAAAATACAAATTAATGAAAGAAATGCAAAATAATTAAATAAATAATGTTTTTATAATAACAATAAAATAAAATAACTCGACATAGGAGTAAAAGAACCTAGGTTGCTTTTGTTACTTACCGAGGAAAACAAAGCACACCATGTTAGAACTCCTACAGCTAGATCGTAGAAAAGTCGTGAAATACAACAGTATTTATTACGCCGGCCTCTATGTGATGGCTCTCTGCTGGGCATGCTAGTGTATATGCTTCCCACGTTACCTACGCCGGCATCAGTCGGTCGTCCTCCTCGCCGCTCTCGCTCTCTTCCTCCTCTTCCTCGCTGCTCTCTTCCTCTTCACTCTCCTCCTCGTCTTCGTCATCACCCTCTTCACTGCTTTCCTCTTCGCTGCTGTCTTCCTCCTCTTCGTCGTCGTCATCTTCCTCTTCCTCCTCAGCCTCCTCTTCGGCGAGCCAGTCGTCCAACGTCTTGGACCCGACCTTGCTCGCGGCGGCCTGGCCACCGGTTGCCCCGACAACAGCTGGGCCACGGCTCTTGGCCGCCTGGTCGAGGCTGGCACCGGCCGGGACAGCCCCAGACCCGCGACTACCACTGATACCACTTCCACCACGCCGATCGTCGTACTGCGCCGCCGCGAGACTCTCTTCCGTCTCGCGCAACCGCGGGTCCGGCTCGTCGCCGTCGCGGACCCAGTCGGGCAGTGGCTCGTAGCCCCGGATGCCGTGCAGCAGCCCGCGGCTGACCATGCCGCCGGCGCCGCCGTCGAGGCCACAGCTGGGTCCGGCGTCGCCGCCGGCGCCCAGGACCAAAGCGGCCGAACCCAGAGTAAACCCGCGGCGCACCTCCGACGGGCTCGGCGCGTGCGGCACCGGCTTAGGCGCCAGCAGCATCAGCGTGGCCAGCTGGGGCACCTCGAGCAGCGCGCGGTACAGGCGCGTGCGGTCGCGCAGGTCGTACGAGACGTCGTAGCGCGCTAGTAGTAGGACGTAGTCCCAGAGGCGGCGGACGGGGTGGTCGGCCGACTCGTCTAGAGCGGGCGATGGGGAGGGTACGGGCGAGTGTGAGGGAGGCGAGCCAAAGCCGCCGTCGTCGGCAAAGCCTTCCGGGATGAAGTCGGGCAGCGGCGACGGTGATGGCGATGCTGCCGGCTTGGTGGATTCGGGCGCGGGCTTCGGAGGATTCCGCTCGGCCTCGCGGTTGATGTGGTGCAGGTACACCTTGGCGGCCAGCAAGACAATCTGGCGCTTGGCGGCCTCGGACTCGCTGGCAAAGTCCTTGAGAAGAATGCGCAGCACGTCGGCGGCGATGTTGTCCTCGCCGTGGAGGCCCGCAAACTCGCCCACCAACCAAATGATCGTGGCACGCGCCTGCGGGTCGGCCGCGGCATCCAAATTCCTGGCGAGCCGCACGACCGTGGCCGCGTGCGCCGTCGGGTCCTGCTGGATCAGGTGGCGGATCACAGTCAGCGACTCGGCCGCGAGCGTGCCGTCGAGGCTGGTGATCTGGGCGAGCAGCAGGCGGAGGCAGCGGGCGGCCGTTGTTGCGTCCGTTTTGGTGTCCAGTCCGGCGTCTTGTGCACACCGCCCGATGGCGCGGACGGCCTCGCGCACCAGGGCCTTGTCGGACCCCCGCGCAAAGTGCTCCAGCTCGCTGAGGATCAGCGACTTGACGGGCGGCGGGCTGTGCGGGAACAGCAGCGCCAGCACCTCGAGTTTGACGCGCCAGACGGCCGGCGGGTCGGTGGCGCGCACGAGGAAGCGCGACGCGTAGCGCACAAAGTCGGCCGGGTAGACGAGGCACACCGAGGCAATGTTGTACAGTGCAATCTGCTGAATGTCCTGCGGGCCGCGCAGCAGCGCCACGAGCGGGCCCACGGCGTCACGGACGTACTCGGCGGTGCCGATGCTCACGTAGCAGCGGGTGACGGCCACGACGACGCCGGCATTGCGGCTCTGCAACAACGGCCGGATGGCGTTGAGGAGCAGCACCAGGTCCGGGGCGAGGTCGACGACGGTCTGGGTGGTGGAGGAGATCGCGTGCTGGGCTGTATCTTTTCCTGTGTCACTGTTGCTACCACTGCTGTCTGCCGTGGGCTCGCCGTAAAAGTCGCCCAGGTCGAGGGTGCGTGCCGCCTTTGTCTTGTAGCTGCTCCCTGTGGGCGTGGTGTCCGTGGCCACAGCCACCTGCCGGGTCCTCCGCGGGAAGCACTTGCGCGCGTAGACGGTTAGCATGCGCAGCGTCGCCAGCTGGCTCCACTCGTCCATGTCCACCAGCTTGCGCACGAGGTCCCGGTAGTGCGGGTGGATCAGGTCCAGCCGCTCCGGGCACACGGCCATGAACGCCGCCACCGCCGCACCCGCCACGTAGTACTGCTTGTCGCCCAGCAGCGTCACCAGGTATTCGAGCAGCGATGGCAGCTGGCTCGGGTCCAGCCGGTAGCACTTGGGGATCGCCAGCGCCGCCGCCCGGCGCACGTACGGGCTCATGTCGGCGGCGCCCTTCTTGATGGCCAGCGACACGATCTGGCTGATGACGGGCACGCGGATGCCCGACATGGTGCGCAGGGCCAGCGCGCGCACCTGCGGGTTGGCGTCGGACAGCGACTTTTGGATGGTGTTGATCGACAGCAAGGCCATGTCGGGCTCCTGCTCGGCGTGGTGCACGACGTAAATGTACACCAGCTTTTTGATTTCCAGGTTCGGCGACGCCACGTTCTTAACCACGGACGAGAAAAACGGCAGCGTCTTCTGCCCACGGTAGGCCATGGTGGTCACGCGGCGCAGGCCGTCGAGCACCTCGCGGTCGGTGCGGCTGTCGAGCAGCTTCTTGATCTGGCGGCTGTCGAGCGGCCGCGCGGGGCTGCGGAAGCCGCTGCGGGCGGCTGACGAGGCATCGAGTGTGAGTTCGCGGGCTGCAGGGGACAGGGTCAGTACAGTCCTCCACGGAGGGCACAACACAAAATTCGCTTGGGTTGGACCTACCGCTCTCGAGGAGGTTGGAGATGCGCGAAATCGACTCCATGGCTGCGGGCACGGCACGGCGCCGCTGGTGGTCCTTCGCTCGGGTAAGTGCAGCCGGGAGAGTAGGAGAACGATGTGGTAGGAAATTGGCCTTGGGATCGGTTGTCGCGTGACGCCCGGTGCTTGTTGACGTCGGCGTCGATGGGTTGGGTTGACGATGAGCCGCCTGGCTTGGATGACGGAATGGCTTTGCTTTGGAGTTTGGTGGGGCAGTTGGGTTGGCACGTGCAGCAAGCTCGAGCTCCGTCGACAAGCTGTCATTTTAGTGGGGCTCGACATGACTCTGTGCTGAGAGCACCAAGGCACCCGTAGGCCGCTGGAAAGCGCGAGAACCGCTAAAACAACTACATCACACAAACAACACACAAAAGGCAGACGCAATGCTACACCACTTGCCCGCACCCTCTCCTCATTGAGCATCATGACACCGGCGCCGGACGCCGACTGAACGTGAAACAAGACAGCCCCCGCCGCCATGGGCAGCCCTGTCGTCGTCGTGCCGCCCGTGCGTCCCACGGCGCTGCTGGCTCATGTGCTCGAACACTGTGCACATCCCACGACACTCGTCGTGTGCTCGACCAGCACCGATTTTGTGCAGCGGTGTGTGGACGACGACGGCGGCGATGGCGGCGACAGCGGCGACAGCGTCCTTCATACAGCATCCCTGCTCCAGGTCGCCGTCGCCCGCCACATCCGCGTCGCCTTTGTGCCGACCGTTGCCCATCTGCGCGGCTTCTTGGCCGCCCTCGACCTGGCCGCGAGCCGCGTGCCTGCACCGCCGGCGGCAGATCTGCTGGTGTCGTCGGGCGGCGCACCTCCGCCTGTCCGTCGGGGCGACCATGCCCTCATCGTGTACGACTTCTTGCAGCTGCACCGGGACACGAGCGAGTGGAGCAGCCAGGGCCTGAGCGCGACGGCGGCCGTGTTGGTGGAGGCCGGTTGGCGGACCGGGCTGGACGTGCTGGTCGTGGATGGAGGGAGTGGGCACGTCGGAGGACCTGGGACAGAGGCGGGGAGTACCAGTACCACCACGACGGTCCTAGACGAAAAGACGCCCGTGTTGAGCTCGGGTCCGCGAAGACAGCTTCAGCGGGCGGGCTACCCGTTGCGAACCGAACGGGTCAAATCTGTGTTGGCACGGTGGTTCTCCTTTCGGGAGGCCCTGAGGAAGGAGAGAACGAAAGTGGAAAGCAAAGTTGAGGAAGAGCAGAGTGCACCGGAGAGCAGAAGCCAAACCGGCTATGTGGAGGTCGAAGAGGCCGAAAAGACGGAAGAGGTTGAAGAAGTGGCCGTGGTGGCTGTGGAAGAAACAAACGAAATAAGGGAAACGGCTGTGGAAGGCGCGGAGGAGGAGCCTCATGTGGATGAAGAGACCGTCCGGACCGTAGAGGAAAAGCCGTTGAAAACCTTTGTCAAAGATAGTGAGGACGAAGACGACGACCTATCCGACGATGAGGCCATCTACCCATACCCATAGATGAGAATGCATGGCCATCATAAAGGTCAACAACGAGAAGGCTCATTAGTTTGTTGTCAAATTATTAGAAATCTATAACACCCCAAAACCGAAACGCCAGGCCCTATGGTATCAATCCACCCATCATCAATCGTAGAGAAACAGCAAAGAAACATCGTACAGACGAAGAACACCACACCCCCCTCACATGGTCTGCTCCATCTCTGTAATGTACAGCTTGATGTGCGACTCCATCTTGAGGTACTCGTCGTAGGCGTTGTGCACCTCGTTCTCAATGTTCTCCTTGAGGTCCAGCATCTTCTTCTCCGTCTGCTCGATGCGCACGCGCCGCTTCTCAATGTCGCGGCCCTTGTCGCTGCGCTCTTCGTTGAGCGTGCGGTGGATCTGCTTGAGCTCCTCCATCTTCTCCTTGGCCTCCTGCGCCTTTTGCGCGCTCTGTTCGCGCAGCTTCTCCGTCCGCTCGTTCCACTTGGCCAGCTGCTTCTGCAGCATCAGCTCGGCCCGCTCGACCTCCTTGACGTCCGCGCCGCGTTCCGTGAGGGCGTCGCGCTGCCGCGTCTTCTTGGCGTTGTCGTCCTCCTCCTTGCTCAGCTCGCCGCCGATCTCGTCCAGCAGCTTGATGCACGCCGCCACGTCGCCCGCCACTACGTTGAACGAGTCTGCCGACGTCTGCAGCGCGCGCGCGCGCCGCTCGAGCGACTCAATGTGCGCCCGGTTGTTGGCGAGCGTGTTGGACAGGTCGGCCAGGCTCGCCTGCAGCGCCGCGGGGCTCTGGAGCACGTACGGCTGCAGCTTGGCAATCTCCTGCCGCAGCACGATCCGTGACTGCGTGCGCCGCTCCAGTTGGTCGACCAGCTGCCGCTTGCGCTCGCGCGCCTCGTCGAGCTGCGCGCCCACCTGCCGCTGGCTGCGCTGCAGGTCCACCAGGCTGCGCTTGAGCGCGTCGTTGCGCTGCATCTTTTCGCGCACCTCGGCCTCGGCGGTGTTGCGTGCCGCGCGCAAGGCCTCGAGCCGCCGCTCCAGGTCCTGGTTCGCGCCGTACAGCTCGTCGGCGCGCTGCCGCGTCATGGCGCCCCGCTGCGCGTGCTGGTCGACAATGTGGCCCTGGCCCTCGCGAAACCGCACAAAGTTGATGAGATAGCTCAGGATCATGACGAGGCGCTCGTACGTCGGCCGGTACAGGTCGTTCAAACTGAAATCGCGCACGCAGCACTCGGCGAGCAGCACGCGGAGCGACGCGCAGAAGCCCATCAGGCACCGCGTGTCCGCCGGCATCAGGACGTCGCCGTACTCGCCGCCGCACACCTCCTCGGCGGCCGCCCGCATCGCCGGCTCGACGGTCTCGCGCGAGACGTTCAGCAGCTCCTCGGCGAACCACTCAAAGATCTTTTGCACGAGCAGCGGGTTGGGCTTCTGCAGGTCGGCGACCGCAAACGGGATGCCCATGTCGGCGACGCACGCCACAATCTCCTTGTCCGTGAGCCGCACGAGCAGGTCGGGCACGTCTTTGGGTCGGGCATTGCGGTGCTGGTTCGGCGGCAGGATTGACATGCGCGGGTTGAACGCCATCGTGGAGGAGGGGAGGGGTGTTGTGGCTGTCGCGATAGTTGTCGAGTAAATTGTTGTGAAAAATGTCTTCTGTGTTTTGGCGGGTGGTAGTCTTTCGTGATTGTCGTCGCGTGGTGACAGGTCGCGTTGCGCTGCAAAATGAGTTTTTGTTGATGTTCAAATCGCGATTTTGCGAAATGGAGGGGACAATTTGGTGAAGCGCGTGTTGTGGTGTTGCGTAACAAATGTGGGGCGGTTGCCCAGCAACGCGTTTAGTGAAGGACAAAACCACCACCAAAAACCACTACAAAAAGTACATATGTATCAACGACCATGGGTGAATTTTCATTGAATCAATTAAAAAGACAATATTTCGCGAAGATAAAATTATATCTTTCTCTACTGTCACTACGTTTCGAACGATAGTTGTCAAAATGGTCAACGGCATGACCCCATTGTGATGATTTTGTTGCACAGAGGCTACCATATTCTCTTCTCTTCTTCATTTGAGGTAAAGCGTCGAAAACACAGTATTGCGTGTTCTTATTGGACGTCGATTCGATGTCGATCCGATGTCGACTGGAAACCTTCGTCTTGTGCGCCCCGAGCGGAGATGACGCCGAAGGAGGCCGTCCTCGATGGCGATACTTTTATTTGTACGAAGGCGAGAATCGAATAACTCTCTGCTCTCCTTCGTTTGACCTAGAGACAGCGTACCCGTATGAACCATTTGATTGCACTGGCAAACCAATTTGGTGCCCCGGCGCAAGACACCTGCCGAGAACCTGTCAGTCATCTCGGGTGTTTTCCGTGAAACGAAACACCCAGGCCAATCAAGTGCACGGAGAGTGGTGCAGTCTTTGATGTTGCAAGTACATGTGCGAGGTACAACTGGATATCTTGTGAGTAGCAGAGTGAGGGCTGAGGGCTGAAATGCTGGGCAGGTGTCGACAGAAGAATGAAACAAGGATTAGAAAAAGAAAAGAAGGAAAGGAAAAAGGAAAGAAAAGAACCTGTCAGCCACAGACATGAAACACAAACCAGCTGGGCGATGTGCCCAAGGATGCGACCGGGGGTCTCGTCCTCTTCGCCGACAGGTGGATGCTGTTAGTTCCGATGGCGAACGTCAGCATCCTCTGTCGCGCATGCTGCAGCTGTTCGGAGGTGATGGCCAGCCCTGAGCTTGCCTCTGATTTGGTAATACAAATAAGTACAAATACAAGTACAAGTACTCGCACGAGAAGTGCACCGTCTTGAGAAACTGAAGCTGTTTGTCCTGCCTCGTCCACAGTCTGCCAAGTTGGCAAAGGTACCTTGTCGTCTGTGCTTGTGAGATACGAGGAATGAGAAATCGAGGCTCCTCTTTGTCGTCAAAAATGGCCTTTATTTTTGTTTGCATTTCGCCGCCTGAAATAACCGTCAGCCAGCCCAGTGTTCCTTTCGTGCTCCGTGTCAGCGTTCCTTGTCAGTAGGCCAGTTCCCTCGTTCCCAAGACAAAACATCCTTGCTCACGCCTGAGAAGCAAGCCGACCCTAGTCAAGCCACCCAGCCCGTCTTTCTGCCCGCCGTAGCCCTACCGTCCATCGTCTTGGGCAAGGGTAGACGGACGAAAACGCTGCAGACAAAGACGAGACGAGGATGCCCTGGCTTGCTGGCTTGTCGGGCATCTGTCTGTTTGTTTTTATGGCGTGGCTCCGTAATCCGATCGTTTCTTCGAAATTCTTACGTGTTGGGTGCACTGCATGCTTTCTCATTTCGTTTGCCATGCTTCGTGGCACAGCGGCGTCCGTTTGTTCTCTCCTCTTCTACGCCGTACGGCAGAGGCATTTGCGTGCCTGGACGCACCGTAAACCGAACAAGCCACTGCAAACGGCCTACAGGAACAACGGCCTGGCCTGGCCACAGCCGGCCACGACGTACGAGCAGTGCGGCCTGCGCCAGGACGCCGTACTTGCGCCCTGGTCTGAAGTGGCCGCGCTGGGCCTGCTGGTGCTGCATCGTACGGAGCACAATGTGCATGATATTAAAAAAAGAGAAGGTCGCACTCTGTATTTCTCCGCCTGTCGCTGCATGTATTGCTGCTGAAGAAAGCAGAGACATGCAGGTCGGGCGATACTCTGTAGGATTGTGGTTATCGTCTCCGCACTGGAAGAAGTCACTTACAATGATCTCATTTCGTGTCGAGAAAGGTGAAGTCGTGGACTCGTTCTGCTCTCTTTTCCCTCTCATTGTTATGCAGAGCACGTGAACTGCATATATAAACCTGTATGCACGTGCCCGAGGAAAAAGGGGCATTGCATTGTTTGTGTAAGATATCAGGAAGGAAGGAATGCTCTGCTAAATTGCTTCGTTCGTTCCTGCCCTCGGTCGCGTTCTCATTTCAACTGCGTTGGCGACCCTGCATTGAACGTAAATTATCTTACACTGCAGCGCACGTGGCGGCTGTATTCCGTCTGGTTAAAAATAGCGGTTGTTCTTTCTCAAAGATGCGCAATATCACAGCGTCTGTGTGTATCTTGCTTGTGTTGTGTTGTGCTCGGTATCATTTCTAGAAACAACGATGGAAGGACTGCTACGGATGCACGCTTGGAGGCAGGTGCGATGGAAGAGTGACCGACTGACTGACTGTTTAGTTGCGCGCTGCTCCTTTTTGGAAAGAGCGACTGTCGAGTTTTGGAAAATATTGACACCGGCCCTTCGCACCTTCCTCCGTACTCAAATCGTAGTTTCCTCCCATGATCTCATCTCATTTGTTGTTCTCCCCATCCTCTCCCCTCGTTTGAAGCCTCAGTTCTGCAATATTGTCCTCTTCCACCCCCAAAAAACAAACGAGACTAAAACCTCGAAACGGCGTCGCGCGCCCATGCACAGCAGCCCACTCACACCTCTGTCCCTCCCGCAGCTGCTGTGCATCGCCAGCGAACGCACCGTCTGCAGCCCTGTTGGCCAACCAGCACGGTAGAAGCTCGACGACAGCATGGGCTAGACTACGACGTACCGGCATCATCACATCACAGGTTCTTTCTCAACGTCAGCACCTCTCCTGCTCTCTTCTCCCTTCGATGTTCTTTTTCTCCCTCTGTCCCCATTTTCATTCTTCCACTTCCCGCTTGCCAACCCCTGCACCCCAGCATATCCCTCATCTGCCCACCGCCAATCATACCCTCCCTCGCCGTGGACCTGCTTTCTCGTTGGCCAACGGCTGCCCGTCTCCATCCAAGCCAGGCCCCTGCAACCAACTTTTGTGACCAGACCTGTCCAGCCAGCCAGCTTGCCAGCAAGCCGCCACCCCTGCCTCGCCATCCGTCGTCATCCTTCCTCTTCTTCGTCTTTTTTTGGACTTCCATTTTTTCTTTTTCTCTTTTCACCGCCCATGTCTCAGCGCTTGCAGAGCTAGAGAAACACCCCTGTCCCATCTTAAGGCAAGGACGGAAACAGGCGACGGCCACGGTGGGTATGCCTAGCGTCTCTATGCCGGCAGCTTTTGCACTTCCACTTCACTTTGCTAACCGTTCGCTCGCCTCTCAATTTAAAGTGCTCGTTTCCTGTGGTCATTGGCACCCCCTCGCCCCCTCTCTTGCACACCCTCTTGGGCCTGCAGCACTCTGATCCGGCTCTGTGTCGCACGGATGCACACGAATACAGAGGCAGGCTGCGTCACCAAGTATCTTATCACTCACTTGGGCATCCGCCCAGACGAGGGGAGGAGGCGAAAGGCCAGAACGGACAAGAGAGCAGCTGGACAGCAGCTCGACTAGCTCGACCAGCAGAGCAGACCCTCGGACGACTGACGATCGCCCGCGTCCCAGCAAACAGGCCTACTGGTCTACTGGTCTTTTGCGCATATATGTAACCTTGCCCGGCACCCGTTTTGTGTCCTCCGTGTCGCCTCACTTGCTGACGTCTTTCTGCTGCCGTTTTGCCCTCCAGATCGGCTTCATCTTCATCTTCATCTTCATCTACATCTTCCTTCCTTTTTTCGCCATTTGTCTTTCTCTCCCTGCCCTTCCCATTTACCGCCTCGAGCGCCTCTCCTCCCTCTCCAGCCGATCTGCCAGCGATCTATGACCTCTTGTGCGCCCGCGCTGTTTGTTGGCCTTTGGTTGGGCCGCAGCTCTTTATTCGGCCGCCACAACTCACCACGACAGAGCGCATAATCTGTCGACACGCCCACCTCATAACACGCCTCTGATATAGCCCTCCTGGACCCTTCGCCATCCACCAAGCCATCCACCCCTGAGGTAATACCGCATTGCCGCTGGGGGCCAATGTGAAGCAGACAATACGGAAACAAGGGCAAAAGGACACGGACTCAAGTCGTATCGAACGGCAATTTGCAGAGGCAAAGCACGACGGAATACGATACGACACGGTGGAGACCCGCAGCACTGACCTGTTCCTCGTACCGCTCTGCTATTATTTCCTATTTCTGTGCTCAGCACCCGCAGGAAAGCAGTCCCTGACACACCACTCTTTCTTTCTCTTTCCTGCGACAATACGCCGAACGCTCTGCTATCAGCGCTGTTTGGCCCCCATTCACCCACGGTGGGGCTCCTCTCTTCACCCCATCCTGGCATCCCGGAAAGCTTTTCTCCCAATTAACCAGCCCTCCCGTTGAGGCAAACCCGCAAAAAGAAGAAAAGAAGGCCGCTGGAGATCTCAATCTCGCCGCTAGACCCTTTCCCTCTCTGTTCTCCATCCCTCTCTTCTTCTCGTATTCTTTTTCTTCGCTTCTTCCTGCGCCTCCCCTGCTCGTCTTTTCTTCTCTCTTCTTCAACTTTTCTCTGCACACTTTTCGACGATTTCCACACTCACTTTCCTTATCATCTTCACGCCAACTGTCTTTACCTCACGCCGGCACAATCGTTTTCTGATTTCAAGAGTCCAGCCCAACGACAGTCAAAAACTCTCACCCTCTCACTACTTCGACGACACAATGAGCGCTAGCCACGACAGAAATGGCCCCAATCTACGACTAAAATCCCCAGGATTCAATTGAAGCAACTGCTGGAACATCGACGCATTCTGTCTACTCACCAGCGAAAACCACCCACAGCCGGCTTGCTTAGCCAGCAAGCCAGCCCTCACACAAAATGGCCCTCTGGCCATTTAGACGAAAGAGCCGGCGGAAAATAAGCCGCGCCAGCTCTCCCACAGGAGACATCTTCGCACTGCCGCGCAGCTTCACAGCCCCAAGCGGCACGGCCGCCGCAGGCCCGATCTCGTCGTCGCCCATCCGGCGGCGCCCTAGCAGCAGAAAACAGCGCTCCGAGCCCAACAAACTTCAGCGCCGCATTCGCACGTACAGCTTCGAGTCGGGCCGTGCCGACGATTTGGAGATTGGCAGCGCCGGTGCCTGGAAGAGTGCTGGTCGCCGTACGACAAGGCCGTCTATCCCTTCGCCCCCTCACGCTAATAGCGGCCCGCTCAATGGTTCGTTCAACGATAGCACAGGCGGTGCTGCGCAAATAGAACGCATTCCAACACTGCACCATTCCAACAGCAAACGCGATGGACGCCACCTGCTGTCGCGTACGAAAAGCAGCAAGAGGCGGAAAAATGCGCACAACCGCGTGCGCGAGGCAGAGATCAAGGCCATGAGCAACCCCAACATCCTCAACGACAGCAACGACTTTACACCTGTGAGGCCTGCTGCAGAACATTGGACCGCCGGCCGTCCTATGAAAAGAGAAACAATGAAGGCCGCCCATCCCAACAGCTTCGCCGCGCGGTACGCTCGACAAAAAGAACAGCTGCCGAGCGATGTCTCCTTGCCACTGGCTGAGTCTATCGATTCGGCAATGTCATCCGACTCCGAGCAGGTTGCCTTTGTGATCTCGCCTTTTGCTGCCTTGGCGCCAAAGCCCACATTGCGGTATGCGTCTCAGCCTCGGATCGGCGCACCAGGTGGTGGTTCGTTTCCCAACCGATACTCATCACAAAAGCGGAGGCTTGCAAAGCCGATCCCTGAAGCGACACTCAACGCGCATAAACGCGTCGACGACCTGGCGAACGACATGAACGCCGGCGACCTGCGCGAACTTATGGAAAGAGATGCGCGGCGGAGAGACAGAAGGCGGGTCCAAGACGAAGAGAAGGCTGCGCGCCGGCTTGCTCGACAGGCCGAGAAACAACACCTACAGCAAGAGTACGTGAAGTCCCAGCAAGCGTCTGGCTCGGGCTCTGAACGCCCTGCTCCGCCAGTCCCACGGACGTCGCCTGATATGGCGCGTGGCGTGCTCGGTCGCGACGCTGTTGGACTCGGAGTCGACACCACCTCCGCTGTTATGACGTCCGTAGTTCGCCGCGAGTCTCCCTCTCTGCCGACACCGCCCCAACGCAATTCCATCGAGCTCGAAGAGCGTCCCCAGCGCGACATCGATGATCCGCTGCAAGGCCCGCTTAGCGGCTACTCCACCCCGTCTACTGCTGAGCGTCACGAAGAAGCCGAACTGGCTGCTACAAACAGCGGTTCAGTCTCGAGCTCCAGACGTCGTGCCTCGCCGGTCGATATGTACCACCGGCCCGACAGCATCCCCATGGCGCCAGCCGAGCTCGAGCTCCTAGATGTACCCCCGGATATGATCGAAACCCGGAAAGAGCCTGCCCCAGTTCCGGCACGAACACCCTCAAAACTTAGACGGTTGGCTAGACTGAGAAGGCGCCTCTCTAACTCATCATCGATAAAGGAAGATCGCGAGAGTGTTGGCAAAACCAATGCCACCGTCGCCCGCAAGCCTTCCAACAGCGGATCAACGCGCGGACGCGGGTCTTTGTCTTGGGGCTCTCTTGGTGCGCTCTTCAGATGGAGAGCGAGATCGAAGCGAAACCCAGGACAATCGTCCTTTTCCAACCTGTCGCGCGACTCGATGGCCGCCCAATCTTCGATTCAAAGATCCCAGCACAATTTCGACGCTCCCCCTCACGGCCAGCTACGGAATCCCTCTCAGACCTTGGTAGAGGAACCAGCATTTGTTGCAGCGGCAGAAGCTGCAACGATAATGGCCGGGCCTGCTGCGTCGACTGCATCCGCCAGTTCGTCTGCGAAGGCTACACGTCCTCCCACCAAATCCCACCCAATGAAGGTCACAAGCCTCGTGCCAAAGCGCACACTTTCTCGTTTCCGGGAAGACTTGCCCGATTTCCTCATGTCTCCCCCGGCCTCGCGTGTGCAGTCACCCGAAGCAGAAGAGGCTGTACCTCCGATGCCATCGCAGGCGATTGCACAACAAGAAGTTTATAGCGCCACGCCGACCCAAAACTCGAGTTTCGTCAATGACAACGGCGACGACGAGTCAATCATCATGACGCCCACTGGCTTTCATCAAGCCCCGCAACAGCCGTCTTCCTTTGACAGCACGAGCATGGGCAACAACAGCATGACCAACGGAACGCGTGATACTCCGACATCGTGGCTCCAGATGGAGGAGACTGAGCCGTCGCCGGAGCCACAACAGTCGCTGTCCCTGGCGTCAATTGACTCCGAGGGCTCCTGGCTGTCGGGCCGGACGGCCTCGCGTCGCCGCGTGACGCAGTTGCAGCCGACGCTGGACAGTGTTTCTCGGTCGTTTCAGAAAAAGTCGGGACATCACCACCATGAGCAGTCTTGGCCCTCAAACGAGACGGGGAGCACACATGGCCAGCAGCCCGTGTCGCCGACAGAAGCCGAGCTGATCTCCACCGCGCACGCCACCATGGCCGCGTCCGGGGCTCAGCACATGGACGACGACGAGTCGAGCATCGTGCTGGATGATGAGTACCTTAGTCGTCTGGCGCGAAGCTCGACGGGCGGTGGCTCGCGGTCCAACATGCAGCGCGAGTCGACGGGTGATATGCTGCCATCGAGTGACGACGAGCTCGATACCGCCAATGGAGACGCTAGTGATACGCGTTGGGGTGCGGTCCATCAGAAGCGGGTCGACGCTGCTTTCGTGACGACACATCGCTCCAATCTCGTCAAGAGCCGCGAGGGTCTGATGACGACGTTTTACGACGGCGAGAAGGGTAGCGACCGGGCCGACAGCCCCGTCGACAGCCCTATCAGCCCTGTGAGCATGACGAGCCCCATCAGCCAAGCGAGCAGCGAGTTCAAGGAGGAAGAGGCTGGCGTGCAGCGCGCCACGAGCGTGAATCTTGGGCGGGGCCATGTCCGCCATATCAGTGCGGGCAGCGCCAAACTGCTGGAGATCACGCCGTCGCCGCGGAACTCGGTCGACGCCAAGGCCAGCAAGCCGCGCAAGGCGTTGTTCTAAATATGGCACGCGATTTCCGACTGACATAAAGTGAGGAATTGATGCAAGCGAGGGTAAGATAGGGAGAGAGAGACAGAGACACGACTTCCAAAAGCAAGCAAGTATGACGCGATGACCACACCTAATTTACGATGTCTACCTACACGAACCGACAACCAACGGCTCTTCAGCATTTTCCTTACAAATCCTTCTCGATACCAACTACATTCACTCATTTCCAACCCTTTCCTACCATGTCTCACAGAAAAGCAGAAAACGAAAAAAAAAAACCTACCAGGAATACATGAAACAAAATTTCGACACGCTAGGGAACCAAGATAACGAAAAAAAAAGAGAAAGCAAAAGCAAAACAAAAACAAAAAAACACACAGAAAAGCCCTGGCTGGACGACACGAAAAAACACCAGAAAATTCGAATCTTTACGTCATCTTACTTGCACGGATTATACTGTCTGCTCTCTTTTTCTCTCTTTCTCTCTGTCTCGCGTCGTTCCTGCCTCGTGGAGGTTTCTCCTTTCAGTTCGGCTTTGCGATGTTGGACATCGACACTCTCCCTTGTTCTCTTGGTCATTCTCGCGGTTCTTGTCTCTTTGCATTTGGTGCTTTTGTTTTGTTGTGGCCCCGGTTGGCCTCTTTTTGTCGCCTCATATTATTTGCCAGATACCCTTTGCATACATGCAACTTTGTCTTTAGTATACGTATTATTTTATTTACTCCTATTTTTGGTGATACCACGTACGATTTGCACAGAAACGCTTGTCTTGCCCTTTTCTTGCGCAGGTTTCCACTTACCATACATAGGCCGCGCGGCGCACACTCGTCCACGGTCAAAATACAACCGAGATGCCGAGACATCTCGTTTGCCTCTCCGTTCCAGCAGCACATGTTCTACTTCGCATTGGAGCCTTACGAGACGTTTCTCTCGGAACAATACACGCCGCGTTTTCATCATCTCCCGACCGGCTCGTGGCCATGCCCCCTTATCTTCCAACTTGAGCCCAAAAGTAGAATAGAAGGGAACGATCACCACGGATTAACGGCTATCAGCATGGCCCCTCCCTCGTGCAGTCCGTACAGCTCGTACAGAAAGCGCCCGAAAAATGCTCAACGACGTTCAAAAATGGCCCAAAAGAAAACAAAGGGATTCAGGGTCTCGGTGCCCCTGAGGGAGAGAGGGCGAGGGCCAAGACTAGGCGCTAGGCCTGTTGGAGGCGCTGTTGTAGGCGTCTGTCGAAAGGGGCGGATATCCGAGGCTTTTGTGGGTGAACGGCCCTCGCCTCGGCCTCCCTCCCTAGCCGGGCCAGACCAGTCCGCATTCCGCCATATGAATCGATGCGATCTAGAATTTGGGATCCCATCACTTGTTTTCTACACTTTGAAGAATTGCTTGGCCGCCTGGCCTTTTCTTAGGGAGGGGGAAAACATACGAGGTAGTTGACGACGGACAAAGAGCCTGACATGATTTAAGACATTTGACATCCAGCTCTTCCCCCTTCAAGCAAGCACAGCGGCAGAAACATTCTTTCTGCCGTCCAAATTTACTTCTCTTCGTTACTGCCCCTTCCCTCCTTCTGCTTTCTTTTTCATCATTTTAAAACGTCGGGCTTTCCTTTACCTTCTTCATCGTTTCTTTACTTTTCTCTTCTCTCTTTCCTTTTCCTTCCTGTCCTCTTTCCACCTTCTTTTCCTTTTCTTTCTTTGTTTCTTTTTTCTTCACTTTGTTTTCTTTTCTGTTTTCTTTTTCTGTGTTCTTCCTCACATCTCGACTCCCTCTACCCTTTCTCTTCTTTCTTTTTCTTCATAACTCATGTGTTAGTGCATCATGACTTTGCGCGTCCAGAGGCATGGGGCCTTGGAAAGCAGGGTGCGCAGACTGAGCAGTCTTGCAATCCGTCATGGAGTCAACAAGGGTTCACTCCAAGGGCTCACTCCAAGGGGTCCCGCCGAATGGCCACGCGATGCGTGAGCGACGACAGCAAGGAAGAAGCAAGGAAAGTGGAAAATGACGAGGAAAAACAAAAAAAAACAATTGTCGCGAATCGGTTTTCTCGGCGAACAGACGTGCTCAGACGTGCTGATCGCGACTCGCGCTCTCCTTGGAAAACATACTATACACCCATCTATAAATTGGAGTTGCCGGCCGTATGTCTTGTGAACGTTTGTTTCCGGTTTTCTCGGCCATCCTTTCTTTGTCCTACGGGCATCATCCATTCTTTTTGACCTTTGACGTCTGTCGTATTTATCTCTTCTTGTCACTCCTTATATTATTTTTTGCTTTGAATCACCGCCACCATGAAGTTCACCAGCGTTGCCGCGGTGCTCGCGGGCGTCTCGGCCGTCGACGCCGCGCTCTGCCTGCCCTCGTGGCCCACGCACTGGCGCTCGAGCTCGTCCACGGCCGGCAACACCGCCCTGCCCGAGTCGTCGTCGTCCGCCTCGACCAAGTCGTCTGCTTCGCCCGGCTCTGCTTCGTCTGGCTCCGGCTCGTCCGGTCCGTCGGGTCCGTCGACGTCCGTCCCCTCGCGGTCGGCCTTGTCGTCGGCGTCTTCGTTTGGCTCGTCCTCGCAGTTCTCGTCGTCGTCTGTGCCGCCGTCATCCTCGCTGGTCTTGTCCTCTGTGGGCCCTGTGCAGTCCTCATCGGTCTCTCTGTCGTCGGGCGTGTCGTCGGGCTCCAAGTCGGTCGGCCCTTCGGGTTCGTCCTCCGTGGTTTCTCTGTCGGGCTCGCAGTCCGTTGGTCCCTCAGGCTCCTCCTCGGTCGGCCCCTCGGTCGGCCCCTCGGGCTCCTCTTCGGTCTCCTCTTCGTCGGATGGTCCCTCGGGCTCGTCTTCCGTCGTCTCCCCTTCGGGCTCCTCTTCAGCAGGTTCCTCGTCGGTTGTCTCGTCCTCGGGCTCCCAATCGGTCGGACCGTCGAGCTCGTCGTCTGTGGTGTCGCCTTCTGGATCGTCCTCGGCCGTGCCCTCGTCGTCGGCGAGCTCGTCTTCGGTCGTCTCCCCTTCGGGCTCTGCATCCGTTGTTTCACCTTCTGGCTCTTCCTCGGTTGGCCCTTCGTCGTCAGTGGTCTCTCCTTCGGGCTCTCAGTCAGTTGGGCCTTCCGGCTCCTCGTCGGCCTCCGTGGCGTCAGTGTCGTCCGTATCAGCGTCGTCCGTGTCGTCGGCTTCCGTATCTTCGGTCTCCGCGTCGTGGGGATCGTCCGTTTTGGCGTCGTCTAAGTCTTCGGCCTCATCCGCATCATCTGCATTGTCCGCATCGTTGGTGTCTGTGTCGTCCGCATCATCTGCGTCGTCAGCTTCATCGGCGTCTTCTGCCTCATCGGTGTCTGTGTCGTCGGCGTCGTCAGTGTCCAAACCGTCTGTTTCTGCTTCTTCAGCCTCCTCGGCGTCGGCGTCCTCTGCCTCCTCGGCGTCGTCGGCGTCCTCAGTTTCGTCTGCTTCTTCCGCCTCTTTGGCATCCTCCGCTTCGTCGGCCTCGTCTGCTTCATCCGGCTCGGCTTCAGTGTCTGCCTCTTCGTCATCGGCATCGTCTGTCTCCGCGTCGTCAGGCTCTTCCTCTGCCGCATCTTCGTCTGTTTCAGCATCTTCGGCGTCGCCGGCGTCGTCGGCATCTTCCGCTTCTTCAGCCTCATCTGCTTCCTCCGTCTTCTCCGCATCTTCTGCATCTTCGGCATCATCGGTATCGGCTGCATCTTCTGCTTCGTCTGCCTCATCCGTCTCGGCATCCTCGCTATCCGCGTCGTCTGCCTCTGTTTCATTATCGTCCGCCTCGTCCGCTTCTTCGGCCTCTTCGGCGTCTCCGGCTTCATCCGCCCCATCTGCGTCGTCTGCGTTTTCGGTTTCTTCAGCATCGTCTGCCACATCGGCTTCGTCGTCCTCCGCATCCTCGTCTTCGGCGTCATCGGCGTCCTCGTCATCGGCGTCATCTGCGTCATCTGCGTCATCTGCGTCATCTGCGTCATCTGCGTCATCTGCGTCATCGGCGTCATCGGCGTCATCGGCGTCGTCGGCGTCATCGGCGTCCTCGTCTTCGGCGTCATCCGGTTTATCGAGCTCCGCTTCTTCAAGCTCGGCCTCGTCTGCGTCGTCCAGCTCGGAATCGTCCGCTTCTTTGAGCTCTGCATCGTCGAGCTCTGCATCGTCGAGCTCTGCATCGTCGAGCTCCGCCTCGTCAAGCTCCGTCTCGTCAAGCTCCATCTCATCTAGCTTTGTCTCATCCAGCTCGGAATCTTTATCGTCTGCTTCCTCCTCGGCCACGTCTAGCTCTGCCTCTTCATTATCGGCATCTTCTTCCGCTTCTTCGAGCGCTGCATCATCGAGCTCCGCATCTTCTTCATTGGATTCATCGAGCTCTGCATCCTCTTCATCGTTATCATCGAGCTCCGCATCATCGACATCGGCCTCTTCGTCGTCGGCTTCGTCTAGCTCCGCTTCTTCCTCATCCGCATCTTCTTCTTCTACCTCGCCAAGCGCCGCTTCCTCCAGCTCTGCGTCCTCAAGCTCAACTTCTTCCAGCTCCGCTTCTTCCAGCTCTGCCTCTTCAAGCTCAGCTTCTTCCAGCTCCGCTTCTTCCAGCTCTGCGTCCTCAAGCTCTGCGTCCTCAAGCTCTGCGTCCTCAAGCTCCGCCTCTTCCGGCTCTGTTTCTCCCAGCTCTGCTTCTTCTTCCTCTGCATCATCGTCCTCGGCCTCGTCATCATCGGCCTCTTCTTCTTCGGCCTCCTCGTCGTCAGCATCGTCAAGCTCTGCTTCTTCCTCCGCCTCCTCCTCATCTTCTGTCTCTTCCTCTGCTTCTTCCTCATCGGCGTCCCCCAGCTCCGTGTCGTCGTCCTCGTCGTCGGCGTCGGCATCGCCCTCGACCCCCTGCGACGTCAACTTGTTGACGCAAAACTACAACATGGTCGACTACGCCGACGACTGGAACATTGTCTCCGTGCCCGATGAGACGTACTTGGTTTCGACGTGCGCCCCCTTCCTTCAAAACAACTGCATTGTCTTTGACGACCCGTCGGGTGCCACGGATGACGCTAGCATTTCGTGGTCGTACACGATGACGACGACCGAGATCCTTGAGCCGTACATTTTCCAGTTCTCGGGCTATCTGACGGAACCCGAGGCCGGCGTGGTGGTGTGCACGTTTGACACGGCGATCGACCAAACGTACACGCTGCCGTTTGCGAGCCCGAGCGAGGACACGTGGAACCAGGTGACGGTGCCGTTCACGCCGGACTCGGCCGAGACGACGATCTCCTGCACGATTTCGTTTACGACAGTGGTGGCGCTGTCACTGTCCAACTTTGAGTACAGTCTGGTGTGCTAACAGAAGGAGAACTTGCGGCGACGCATGCGTCAGTGGTGGATGTGAAGGGAGAGTGAGAGGAGGGTGAGTGAGAGGACGGTGAGTGATGGGTAAGGTGA
Organism: Sporothrix inflata; assembly: GCA_021396225.1. NCBI lineage: Eukaryota > Fungi > Ascomycota > Sordariomycetes > Ophiostomatales > Ophiostomataceae > Sporothrix > Sporothrix inflata. Next base: position 51,467 of record WNYF01000078.1, on the reverse strand, counting down.
TATGAGTAAAGTCTGGTGGAGACTGTAGAGATAAGGTCTCTGTCTGTCCGTCGGTATATTTTCTTTGTTAATAATTAGGGGTTGGGTTACTTTCTCTTCGTCGATAGTCATTATCTTGATTATCTCTCTTTAAAGGTTACTTGGAGTTGTTTAACGAGCTCGAATATAATATCCTCGTTTCGAGCCTATGCCGTTACAATGGCAGTACATATAATACAACACATTGCCGTATTCTGAGACCAATATTTTGTACTACGAACTTGAATGATCCACGGGTACGTACTGTAACTTTTAGTCACGTTGTGAAGGGCGTTCCTCGGCAATCTAGCGAAATAAATAGGGCAAAAAAGACCCTTTCACTGGATTTTTTGATATACCCTGAATTATTTCTTTCGGACAAACACGAGTCATACGGATACGTCTATAACAGAGTATGCTCAATATGAATAGCCGGTGCGGCATCCTCGTCCGGTCCGGAGATATCTGCTGCGTTGCAGTTTGTCCCACGTCCACGTCCCACTTAATGACAAACCAATACAAACGCAACACACAAACAATTCTCCTTCATTTTTAATCAACGCAACCACTGCCGTTCCTGCCGATCACCTTTCCTCTTTTGCCTGCCCGGATACAGCGTGGTTGCAACCCACTTCGCTTCGTTCGCAATCGACAAAGGCATCATCTCCAACCCACGCTTCGCTCAGCCTGGCGCCGAATGGCGTTATAGGCTGACGGACACTTGTGAGTGGCCCGCTGCGCCCCGGCCGCCCACGACCGCCCGCGAATGTCTGTATCGCGCCATCTCGGCGTGGTCGCCGTGCTCACAAACAATGGGCCAGGTGTGCATTCGGGGCTCTTTCATTCGCATTTTGGCAGCTTTGAGCGGGGGTCGGACAAGCAACATGCATGGCGATACATGAGACGACCCCAGATGGGATGACGAGCGAGCGACCGAGCGAGCGAGAGGGGGTATCACAGCGGTGGTCCGCCCCGAGATCGCATGCTGGGGAGCTCTGCTCTCGAGCTCCTATAAAGAGGATGTCGCCGCGTGCCGTCTACTGTGCCCAATGGACGACGTCACAGCTCTCCTGACAACTATTGTTTCTTTTGCTTCCCTTTCTATCTATCTATCTACCAAAGTACAGAGTACATCCCCCGATATGGCCCCCCGCTACCGCCGCGTGGCCGTGATCGGCGCCGGTCCGTCAGGCCTCGCCGCGGCGCACGCGCTCGCCTCCGAAAAGACGTTTGACACGATCCGCGTGTTTGACCGCCGCGACCAGGTCGGCGGCCTCTGGCACTACGACACTGAGCCCGACACGTTTCCTACGACCACGGGCGTGCCCCCGGACCAGACCCGCGCGCCGCCCGTGCCCGCGACCGAGCTGCCCGCGTTTGCCCCCGCCAGCCCGCCAGACCCGCGCGCGCGCTCGGCGCTGTACTGGGACCTGGACAGCAACGTGGGTGCCGAGTCGATGGCGTTTACGCACGCGCCGTTCCCCGTGATCAACTCGCCGGTGTCGATTGAGCGGTTCGGGCATAGCAACCCGTCGCGGCCGTACGGGGTGATCACGAACTGGATCGAAGATCTGTTCCGGCCGTACCTGTCGCTGGTGACGCTGCGCACGACGGTGGAGAAGGTCGAGAAGCGCGGCAGCGAGTGGGTGCTGACGCTACGGCGGTCGGGCCAGCTGTACCGTGGCAAGCCACACGACTACTGGTGGACGGAGGCCTTTGATGCCGTCGTGGTGGCGTCGGGCCACTACCACGTGCCGTTTGTGCCGGCGATCCAGGGACTCATCGAGACCTCGCAACAACTTCCCGGTCACTTCGAGCACAGCAAGTCGTACCGCAAGGCGGCCAAGTACGCCGACAAGCGCGTACTGATTGTCGGCGGCAACGTGTCGGCGTCCGACTTTATCCAGGACCTGCACGGCATTGTCCAGGGCCGGCTCGAGGTCGCCGTGCGCAACAAGAACCCGGTGCTCGACGCCGTGTACCGTCTACCGAATGTGCGCCTGCACACAACGCTCAAGGCCGTTGAAAAAACTGCCGACAACAAGGTCAACGTCACGTTTGACGACGACTCCCGCCTCGAGGGCATCGACCATGTTCTGTTCGCCACCGGCTACCGGCTGCAGTACCCCTTCTTGCATCCCAACCCCACCACGCCCGAGAACCGCGTCGCCGGCTTCTACCAACACGTCTTCCACATTGACGACCCGTCGCTGACACTCGTTGGCCAGGTCAAGGCGGGCCTGTCGTTCCGGGTGTACGAGTACCAGGCCGTCGCCGTCGCGCGCTACTTTGCGAACCGCAACAATCTGCCGCTACCGAGTGCCGCTGACCAGCGCACGTGGGAGACCGACCGCGTCGCCAAGCTCGGGCCCAGCAACGCCTTCCACGCCATCGGCCCGGACTTTGAACCGTACTTCAACTGGCTGGTTGACTTTGCCGGGCAGCCCGCACTGGGCACCGATGGGTACGCACTGCCGCGCTGGGACGACAAATGGGCAACACAGGGGTTGGCCATTCTAGGGCTCAAGGACAAGTACTGGCGGCGGCTGATTGCGCAGGAGGAAGCCATCAAGGCGAAGCTGTAACCGCGAGCGCGGTGAAGCGTAGCGAAGTGAAGAAGCGAAGCAGCGAGGCAGGTAAACTAGACACTGTACATACATGAGACACAGCAAGACAGAGACAGGAATGAGAATGAAGCGGCCTCGCCCGACGTTGCTTTTTTGGAAGAGACAGGACAGCCTTGGCGGTCTAGACCGATCGAGTCACATGCTGCAAGCGTGCCAGTTTGAAGAGGAGACGAGGGACATCAAAATTAAAGTGCAAGTGAAAGAAACGAAAAAGAAGTACGGAAGAAGCAAAGAAGAATAAAAACAGCGCATCTACGGAGTGCCGCCTACTACCGATGAATGTCGACTCACATCCACTGATAACGACATGTCTCGACCATTGCTTGAACCCTCTCGCCAGCGGACCGGACCTACGTTGCATTTCTAGAACACGGACGTCAGTACGACGTGTTTTCAACGATAATAATTTGTGCAATGGTTAGCGCAGTGTGACATATACAGATTTAGTCACACGCGGCATCTTACCATGAGCACTTCACCAACAAGCATCACCAGATGTACCAACAGAGAGACCAACAGAAGCCCATCAGAGACTCACTCAGCATCGCGTCACCATATGTAGTATGTGAGGCGCAGCTCACCTTGGGGGCGTCGTCTCTCGCCCATAACGGGCCAATCTAAAGGCACACATTTTTTTTTCGACCAGTTGACCAGCCTTCATACCAACCTGTATCCAACCAGCATTTTGATTTTGATTTTTCTATCTTTGACAGACGACCTCGGACGACAGTTTATAAAGTTCCATCTTCACCGTCTCATCATGTCGGAAACGGCCGACTTTACGGTGGTCAGCGACGCGAGGGAGACAGACAAGTGTACGGCGCCGGACACAGCTATGACGCCGGACACGCCTACGACTCCAGAACCGGTCACCGCGGCCTTCCCCTTTTTCGTCGCCATGGCTGACGACGCCCAGGACGCACTGACCGCCATCCGGGCGGCCGTCCGCGGTGCCTACGATGCCAGTCTGCGCATGTCACAAAGACAAAATGTCGACACGGACACGGCACCCATTGACCAACCGGGCAAAGCCTACAAAAAGGCCAAGGGCATGGCTTCTAGGCTCGAGAACCTGCGGACGGTGCTATGCAGCTTGACCAGCGTCGGCGGCAACGACGTCGACGTCGATGTCGATGATGACAACGATGCCTACGTCGAGGTCGCCCACATTGTGTTGCGCATCTCGATCGAGTTCCTCCACGCCCAGGCGTTCACCGACATCCACTCCCCCGTCGCCGTCGGAGCTGGAACCGACACACGACCTCCAAGACATCCATGCCGTGTATGGAAATATCGCGCCCCAGCTCCACGAATACGCGATCCGGTATGTGCACGAGGCCGGGTGGCCCGCGCACGCCGCGGCGCTGCGCCGCAGCGATGTGAAAACCGCCATGTCCAAAGCTATCTGCCTCACGTACTACGAAGGCGACCCGGACATGACCCAGACACAAGTCGCGCTCTACACGGCCATGCTCAACAAGGTTGTCCACTCGTGCACAGCCGTGCCCGGCGCGAGCCGTGTCACCGTACAAGCTGTGTCGCAGGAATACGTCAAGTATGCGAAGCACGTGCTGTCGGAGCTGGATTCGGGGGAGGAAAAGGACGAAATGAAGGGGAAGAAGGTCCTGTTTGACAAGGAGACGTCCGTGAAGGAGCTCAAGGACAAAATACAAGCAGACAACAAAAACGAGAACAACAGGAGCAGTACGAGTGCAGGTACAGCATGGTACAAGAGACTGCGAGCATGGCATCATCCAGGCAAGGGATATTGAATACGTTAAAGAATAATAAAAATATTTCACAATCTTGCTTGTGAACCTTGTAAAAGCCTAAGAATAGTACGTTCCCCGATAACAAAGGTGTTTGTTTACCAGCGTAAACAAAGCCATCTTGGAAAACTGTGACCTGGCTGCAAATATGCAAATGCGGAAAGAACGACCGAAAGAAGGAAAGATTGGTGGTGAAATGAAAACAAGCAACCAAACAAGGTAAAAAAATGGAGAGCGGCCGGCCTTGGGTCAGGCGGTTGTAGAAGGAGCCCCCGTCCCCTGTTTAGGCGGGAGCATGATATTCGTGAATTTGGCAGGTGCACCCGTAAATATATTGGAGAAGATGTCTCGAAGATTGGCCGAAGGACACCACACGTGCGAATACATTCGGTGTAGTTTATTCATGTGTCTGGCTGAGTGCTCCGTCTAACAGGAGATGCGGCCATGGAGGTCACGTTGGCAAACGCCCGGCGGCGGAGTGGCGGCGGCGGCCTTGGACGAAGAGGGAGAAGAAGAGGCGGAGGAGACGGATGAGGTAGATGAAGCGGATGAGGCGGAGGAAACAGACGACGGTGCGGAAGACGGCTCGGACGACGCCGAAGACACCGATGAGACGGACGATTCTGACGAGGCCTTGGACAGCCTGCAGACCGACGCCGTGGCAACACCGGCAAAAAGAGCGAGGAAGAACGAGGGCTTCATTTTATGGAGAGTAGGAGGAGTGCGAGGATGCGGTGGTAAGATGAGACAGTTGTAGATCTGTTGAGAATCGTAATGTCACGGCGAAAGTGTGTTGTCCAGGCAAATCCAACGAAGAAGATGTCGGCAGTAGGACAATGTATATATCAGTTTGACGCGAAGCGCGATATACTAAATTAGTGAGAGCTGAGAAGAAATAAAGCACAGACAGTGTTGACGAACATTGTCTCAAAAAGGAAGCAATATTCGAGAACGCCACTTATTTTACCCCCTGCAACTAGTCTCAAACTGAACTCAATTTTTACTCTTCTCAACACACAGAAAGACCTCACAAGAATCAATAAAAGGGAGAGCATCTGACGCAGGCTTCAGTTTTGAGCATTTTCAGCCCTGTAATGAAAGACGAAAAGCCTCATCTCCTCCCTTACCAATCCCGGGCCGTCTTTGGGTGCCAGGCACCGGCGCTGTACACTCTGGCACAGGCGAGCACAAGGAGCTCAACCTGCACCCCCTGTGTTCGCCTGTGCTGCTTGTGCTGCCTGTGCCATCCGGGGGGACCGGAACAATAGGTTTGAAGAAAAAGAGGAAGAAGAGGAGACAGAAACAACGGGCAGATGGAAGGATAGAAAAGTACCTTATATAGACGCAGATGCAGTCTGATTCCGTGTCTCAGTACTCCGTAGACTAGGCGACCTACGACTTGTTTCCGGGCTGCGCGGCCAGGCCGTGGCAATCCAAAAAAAAAAAAACCACCCGAAAACCTCACAAAAAGGCAACAGAAAGACAAACGCCATTCCGCCAGTCCGCCATTCCGTCATCAGAGCCCACCGTTTCCCCAGTTCCAGGCACTGTAAGGATCGTCGGGAACAAGATTGAAGAGAACTGATGTGCAAAAGAAGAAGAAAAACAATCAATGTCAGCGAGCAAGTTTGGATTGTGGTCAAAATAGACCACAACAAAATCAAAATGGAGTTCTTACTTTGCCCAAACGTGCCAAAAGCCTCGTCCAGTTGTGAGTCCACCTGCTGACGCTGCTCGGCATAGTAGTATCCCATTGCCGGTGGTCGTCGAAAGTCAGCGGCGCTGGCCGTCATCGTAGATAGCGGCGCGTCCGGGTAGATGGTGGCGCCCGTGCATGTGGCCGATGGGTCCAAATGAATGTCTTGGCCATCAGCGGTGCATGCGTTTGCATTCTGCCCAAGCAAAAATGGAGGCGGTGTGGTGGCAATGGTCGCTGGAGGATGCTCAACCGTCGTCGATACTGGCGGCACCGTTCGGTCAGCTAATAATGGTTCCAGTGGTATGTCCGGTGGTTGATGTCGTGTTTGCTGCTGCTGCTCCTGTTGCTGCTGCTGTGGACATCTCTGTGCGGGTACTTGGGGGGGATCACTGTGCAGGTCACACGGGGAAGACTCCCGATGGTGTTGTTCTTGTCGCGGGTGATTCTGATTTCGTTGAAGAAACAGGTTCCGTTCTTGGTTGGAGCGCCCGGCTTCTTCTTTTTCCATCCTAAAGTGGCCTCCCAGCTCGCCCCCAAAATCACCCCTGGCCTCGCTACTGAACTCCTGCTGAAGTCCATTGTCGAGCTCCTGCTGTAGGCTGCGCTTCAGCAGCCTGGTCAGCAACTTTTCTGTATGCATGGCAATGGGGCTGACGTGCTTGAGGCTGCGACTCGCGCGGATGATCCGCATCGTGCCCACCTTGGCCTTGTGCGCAATGGTGCTGAGCGGCCACGTCGTGGGCGGTATGCACAATATGACGCCGGCGGTAAACAAGTTCATCAGCACAAACGAGATGACAAATTGCCGCTCCAGCAGTGCAACCGGCACTTGCGACATGCGCAGCGCTGCCTGCACCGACAGGACCAGCGACTGCTCGACCGCGTCGACCGCGTATTGCCGAGCGTACTGCCGGGCGTCGGCAGCCGACACGCGGTATTCCAGCAGCGGGCGGTGCACGAAGATGATGGCGCTGTCGTACGTGGCATGCAGGGTAAGGATCTGCAATGACAGGTGGCGGCGGGCGGCCTGCTCCTCTGGCGACAAGCCCGGAATCCTGGCCAGCTCTGCTAGCTGGGCCGCTACGTCTGGCCCGGTCAGCCCGGCCTTGTCCTCGCCGAGCACTGCTGTCGCCGTTGCCGCCGTTACAGAGGCTGTGGTTTTTGCTGATGCCGGCGCCGACGACGGCTCATCGATGGCAAAGAGCGGTGGCAGATCAGCGCGCCAAGCATCAAGCTGCGCGCGGGCGTGCTGCACGGCCTGCACGAGCGACGTCAAGTCCTTGGGCGAGATGGGGTTCTGCAGGCGCAGCAGACGGAAGCGGTTCAAGGCCTGGCGGATGACGCCATAGAGGCGAAATTTGAGGACGTGGTAGGTGAGCTGGGTGATGGGAGGCGTCGGTCCGGGGGACGACGGTGCCAAAAGTGGATGGTCCGACAGTCCGGGGTCGAGCCTTGTGTCGTCCAAGTCCACCAGCGGCTGCACGTGGGAGAAGGCAGCGTCCAACGAGGCCGGCCGGCCGTAGATCATGGCGGCAAACGTGTCTGCCACGGTAATATGGTTCCAGTTGCGGCTGCGGACCTGCGCCAGTACCGGATCGAAGCCGCTGTCGCTGTTTTTTTGGCCGACGTCCCCCTGGTCGTCGCTGCTGCTGTCGCAGTGAAGCGCCAGCGCGTACGCCGTGCGCACAGACATGCCCAGGATGCTCCAGGCCAGCGTAGGCGACGCGTGGAAGATGTAGTACGTGCCCAGCAGGCTGCAAACCTGCACCGTCTCGATGCAGCAGTCGTCCAGCAGGTCCAGCAGATTTGCACGCACTTCCTGGACCAGCGCGTCACGCAAGGCAACGGCATCCATCTCCGGCAGCTCGGCCGCAAGTAGTGCATGACCCGGCCACAGCACATCCGACGCCACACACTGCAGACTCAACGCCGACACCGCCAGCGTCGTCAGCACCGCGCCCAGGTCGCTGCGCTGCCATCGATAAGGGGGCGACAGTAACACCCGCTGCGCCGTCTGTCGTAGGGTCGGCTCGTGGAAAATGTTGATGAACCAGTGCAAGCGGTCGAAGTACGCGTCCATCAGTGCCTCGACCACGACGAACGGCGGCGGTGCACGCATGGTGACCAGCGACCACCACGATGCGGATGCTCCTGCGGCTGCTGCTTGCCCGTCAAAACCATGGGCCTCCCCTGCCACCGGCACCGCCGCCGCTGCCGTTGCCAGTCCTCCCAAGGTTCGGCCGACGTGCCCCGGGATGCTGGCGATGTCACTGCTCGAGTACAAGGCTGCTGAGTCTCCAAACAGGCGGGCGGCAAATCCAACGGCGGAGCTGTTGGCGCCAAAGTGTTGACGCTCCACCGTAGAGGACGAAGCGCTCGTGCTCTGCGAAACCTCCGAAAAGACGGCGGGCGAGCGGAAGGCATCCACGTTCACCGGCGACCGGGGTGGCGGCAGCACCACACTTGTTGGGGACGTGGCCTGGACCGCGGAACGGTTCTCATGTTGCAGTAGTTCCGGTGGCGATCGACTTGTCGAATGATGGTGGAGTGTCTGGCGCCTCCTCTTCCTCGGTGGTTTGGCGGGCGTCGGGAAGACGTCTCTCGGTTCGCAGTGGATTCCGGAACGCTGGCACAGCGTGCAGGGCCGAGCAGCATCGCACTGTCGTAGGTCAGAATCATCATCGTCTTTTTTCTTTATTGGATAGGACGCAAATGCACTTCTTCCTGGCGTACCTTGAGCTTTTGCTTGCGGCACCTCACGCAGGCTCGCACGACGCGACTCTGTGATGTCATGACTGGGTCTGTCTCCGGCGGAGGGCGTTGCTGTAGCGTTCCGACATTGACAGTGTGAACCGGAGTAGAGAGCGGCCCGGCTGATAGGGTATTCAAACGAAGACAGAAGACCAGTGGGGGAGAGAAGGGTTGGACTCGGAGAGATTGCAGTTTTAATACAATACGGAGCACGAAAAATACGGATGAGGGACAGAACCTCCACCGGAGCCGAGGGGGTAGTATTTCAAAGAAATGCTACTGCTACTCTGCCTCCGCTTTTCTTCTCCGCGTGTCCCAAGTGCGGGGGCGGCGATCGTAAGTACTAAGTAGTAATGTGACGCTGGAACCACTCGGGATGGAAAGGAAACAAAAGTCATACTGGAGAGATCGGTGAAATCGGCGACAGAGCTGCTATTTCGGCAACAACCATCGTCGGCTTCAAGCCTCTTCTATCGAGCCGAGTCTGATTAAAAAACGCGAATGAAATGGGCCTCGCCAGCGGCTGGAGGGGCTGGGTAATACGACTCCAGTGAACCGTAGCATTTGCGCTGGCAGTGCATGCAGACTACGTCGTGCAGCAGTCGAGTCCTAAAATGGGACTGGACTTGACGTCTTTGCGTTGCTGCACACGTACTCCGTATATGTAAATAGGTGAGGGTAGTGTCCAACTGTATTCCGACTGACAGCGTTCCATTGTAATTTCGGTCAGCTGTAGTTTATATGTAACTCTATTCTACTTTACTGCGGTGCGAAGTGTCGCTGTGCCACCCAGCTTACATCTGTGGGCCGGCATTCCCTGGGGGATACAGTCCGCCCTGGTTGCTTTTGTTGCCCAGCTTGCCTTGGCTCACGTAGTGCTCTCGCAGCCAATCCACCGTCTTCTGGCCGTCAAGCTGGCGCTCCAGGACGTAATGGTCCTCGATAAGGGCGACCGTGTCCAGCCCGATCTCGTCCATCAGACGGCATGGCGGCGGGCCATCGCGGAACATGTGCTCCCAGAGCTTGTCAATCTCGCCCGGCTTGCTGACACCCTCGGACAGGATGAGCAGAATCTCGCGCTTTACAGCGGCCCATATTCGATTTATAATGAAGCTGGCCATCAGTGAAAATCCCGCGAAAGAAAGAGAAGAACAATCCAAGAGGGCAAGGGACCATACCCCGTCGACTCCACGCTGACCACAACTGGTAGCATGGCACAGTCCTCGAGAACGGCCTTGACCAGTGACATGACCTCGGGCGCCGTGTTCCCGTCGGTCATCAGCTCGACCGTCCGGATCCTGGGCGGCATCGAGAAGTGAATGTTGAGCATCTGCGTTTTGCGCTGTCCACTGACTTTGTCCAGCATCAAGCTCGACTTGTACGACGACGAGTTGGTTCCGAAAATGCAATCCGCCGGTGTCAAGCGGTCCAGATGGCCAAACGTGTCTGTCTTGAGGTCGAGCTGCTCGGGAATGGCCTCAATGACGAGCCACGCATCGCGAACCGCATCCTCGAGGTCAGTGAAGACAGCGCAGTGTCCATTTCCACGTTCATGTCCGCGGCACACATCGCGTAACGTTGACGCTTCGTCTGTGCTGGAAACGTACTGGACGTATTTGGCTTTGTTGGCCTCGATGTATGTGACTGCGTCCTCGAGTGCTGTTGCAGAGGGATCTCGAATGTGCACGTTGTAGCCGGCGGCCGCGAAAATGCATGCAATGCGGCGACCAAGGATGCCGGCACCGAGAACCACGACCGGCCGTGATGAAGACCGTAAGGACTGGCACGCTGTCATGGTGGTTGTCTTTTTATTTCGTAAAGCGTGTAAAACAACAGACCGAGGAGATGATTCCGCCACATATCTATATATACAGTCATCATATGTCCCGCCGACTTGACCCATAACTCTCCGCTATGGCTGCTGACCGCAAACCTATATCGTATAGCGACAATGTCGTACTTCTCCGGTGGAAGCTACTGTTCTTTGGCCGGCCTTACGTCTAAATGGACTGTACTTCCATCATCAACAAAAGACCTTTCTTCCCGAACGTGTAGTAAGGTGAACCACAGCGTAATCCACACGGACAGCTCGCTAGTTTCTCAGTTCTGTCGTCCCTGCAGAGACAACTATGCCGCCGTCCACGATAGCTTGAATTTCGATATCTGCTACATATGTGGCCACCAAGGCATTTCCTTGCGACCAGCCACTTATACATAAATGGAAATGGAAATCGTTGAAAACTACCATCGACTCTGGAATCCGCAAAGTTAATGTCACCCTACCTGTTCACTTCCACGTTTCCGGGACTTTTCCAGGGACGATCACATTGCTGAACTATTCTACTCGTCGTGCATTGTGCCCGTAGGCAAATAAACGGTCCGATACAACAGACCACTTGGGAAGGTGTTAAATATCTCCACCGGAAGCGCCAGGAAAACGAAGAACCCACAAGCACTACGCCGTTCCCCATGGGGAACCTTGCGACACTACAATGCTTCCCCGCACACCGATCAGAAAGCTTGCTCTGGCAACCAGGAAAAATAGCACCACGTTTGAAAATCACGGTCGGACGACATGGCCTATTCCCGGAAACCAGAAACGGGTATCAGTGAGGTGTACTCCGTACGTCGTAAGTTCTTTCCCATTCCAGTCACCTCCCCCACCTCCCCAGACGATCGCCAAGGCTTGTATATAATCAGGATCATTGTCTGGCACTCTAGAGCTGGGGAACAACTGTTCGTACCTTTCTGGTTTTGCCAAGACTGCATTTCGTTTGCCATCGAAGTTATTATTGGCTCCACGATATCAACCAACACCTTTTGAGTTTAATACTACACATACGCACGGAGAGCAACCGCATACCACGACGTACCATGGCTCGCCAATACCTGGGCGGCTCCGGCCAAGCCCTGACTGTTTGGATCTCTGTTGCTGCATCTACTGTTTTGGTCTTTTATGGCTATGATCAGGTATGTCGATTACTCATTTCCCTTGTTGTGCACATGAAAGTATGTTGTGTCAACTGGTTGATGATTGGTCACTAATTCTCTACCCAAAACAAAAGGGCGTCTTTGGCAATGTACTCATCAACGACAACTTCCTCACCACCATGGGAAACCCATCCACCAATCTCCAGGGCACCATTTCGTCCCTGTACACGATTGGCGCTTTTGTCGGCTCGGTGAGCACCATCTGGACGGGCGACGTCATCGGCCGTCCGCGCCAGATCTTGTTGGGCAGTATCATCCTGGCCATCGGCGCCACGATCCAGGCGTCGTCCTTTTCCATCGCCCAGCTCATCGTCGGACGCATTGTGGCCGGCGTGGGCACGGGCATGAACACGGCCACGGCATCTATCTGGCAGGCGGAAACTAGCACCATGTCCAAGCGCGGGCAGCTGATCATCATCCAGATGGCAAACTGCATCACCGGCTTTGCCATTTCCAACTGGCTGACGCTGGGCCTTTCGTTTGCGAAAGGCAGTGTAGCCTGGCGGTTTCCACTGGCCTTCCAAGTCTTCTTCAGTGCCATCATCTGCTTCCTCTGCCCGTTTCTGCCTGACTCGCCCCGTCTGCTTCTGCGCAAGAACAAGCCCCAGGAGGCCCTCGAGGTTCTCGCTGCCCTGGAGGGCAATGGCGCTACCACCAACTCGCCTTCTGTCCGCGCCCAGTACCAAGTCATCTATACCGTGCTCGAGAGCGAGAACATGAAATCCTACTCGTGGATGCAACTCCTGTCCGGAAAGGGTGGGTGCTGTTTTCTTTTTCTTCCGTGCTGACGATCTCTTCTTTGTCGTTTTTGTTCCTTGGCCTTCTAAATCGAGGGTTGTGTTTGCTAATCATATGGTGGCTTATTTAGGCCCTGCTGGTGTGTTGAGGCGCATGGTGCTTGGTATTTGCATCCAAGTTATGAACCAGTTGACCGGTATCAATCTGACATCGTACGTTACAAGTCCCAAATGCGGTCCCCGTCTCTTCGTATCTTCCTCTTGTCTTACTGATAAATCGCAGCTACTACATGTCATACATTTTCATCAACGCCCTCAAATTCGACAGTCTCCATTCTCGCCTCCTTGCAGCCGGCTGCAGCATGGACTACCTGTTCTTTGCATGTGCTGCGTACTTTACCATCGAACGGTTTGGCCGACGGAAGGTCATGATGACATCCGCAGGCATGTCCTCCCTGTGCTGGGTCATCATAGCCATTGTGCTCTCGCTCTTTGAGTCAGGGCATGGCAACTCCCACGATCTGGGCATCGTGGCTGTCACGTTCTTTTTTGTCTTCTTTGCGTCCTTCGGAATGGGCATTCTCGGTGTTACTTGGTATGTTTTCAGGCGCAAATATTCAGCGACGCGGACATGCACGTTATGCGTTGCCAAGATTGCTAATACATCAAAGGGTATATGCCACCGAAATCAACGCACTCGAAATGCGCACGACGGGAACATCTTTGGCTGCTGCTGCGCAGTGGATCATCGTACGTGAGGCCCTGGTTGTCAAGAAACGAAAGTTGTGGAACACATACTCATACTGACCCCCTTTTGCAGAACTACATGGTTGTCCAGGTCACGCCCCCTGGTATCGAAAATATTGGCTGGCGCTTTTGGATCGTCTGGGCCGTCATCTGCTTTTCGTTTATTCCAATCACGTACTTGTTCTACCCCGAGACTACCGGCCGAAGCTTGGAGGACATCGACCGTTACTTTGAGCGAAAGCCGAGCATCATTATAGCCTGGGACAAGGGTGAGCCTTCCCTCTTTTTTTTCTTCTTTTCGTCACTATTGTGTCGATACACACGATATGTCTGGTTCTCTCAACTAATGTCATTGCCCTTACCACAGAGGCCACTTCCGTCAAACGGCCGGAAACATTCGCCCGTATGGACGAGGAAATCGCCAACGAGAAGCTTGGCGACAACCCGCGGCTCTCTGAGACCAACGATGCGGTTCAGATTGAGACCATAGAGGAGATCGGGGCTGCTGGTGACCTACGTGTTGGTTGAGAATCGGGAGTGAGTTTGTTTCAATGGGCATTCTCGATTCAATTTATGAATGGCTGTAGAATCTAGTATGCTATTATAAGCGACTTTGTAATAAGCATTATTGCACCCTAATTGAGCGCCTATACGAAAGTAACACTGTGTAAAGCGAGTATGTGTTTTATGTAGGAGAACAGTTTTCTCCGACCCCTTTAAGTGCACGAGAAAAAAAAAGGTGTTTAACCTGACGCCATCGCGACCTAGTCGTCATCCTCAATCTCGTCGTTCACTTTACCGTCTTCATCTTCACCCACGTCCTCCTTGTCCTCTCCTAGACAATACACACATCTCTCCCATTGTGCGCATCCTCATCCTTAGATGATTGGGCATTATCACACGTCGAGTCAGAGAAGCACACCACAAGATAAATTATGACAAAGGTGCGCGCACGGGCACGGCGTCAGATATTCTTGGTCAGGATGCATTGCGTCTTCTTCAGCCTATGTAGCTATCTCCCCTCATTTCCAATCTCTTATTTCATGATTCGTGTTTCTTGTCCTCACTGGATCTTTCCAGTCCCATTTCCTATCTCATCAGCTCCCGTCTAGTCAGAGCAATGCCAGCTGGACGCCAGGTCGATGTCAAAGAACCTGTTCCATTTGGCCGTCTGCGGGTATGGGCAGAGAGGCCGCTGGCGCAGCACGCCAGAACTCGGATCTGTGGGGTCTACCCACGTCGTGGCCACGATATCGGTAGGTGCTTGGCCCTTTTCTGTCCATGCCAAGAGCGCCAGAAGGGCGTCGTGCTTGGCGTCCGCGAATCCCGGCACCGACCACAAGTCCGTGCCCATCAGGTCGGCCTGGAATTCGCCGTTGATGTACCAGGGCGCGTCGACGGCCGTGTCGTAGCAGTGTTGCATCCCCGGGATCATGTACAGTCGCAAGAAATCGCCAATGTCCCCGCCCATGGCCGTCTGTGTCCGGTTGTAATACAGCTCGGAGCCCTTGGTCGGCACTAGGCCGTCGGCCAGGCCGTGGTACATGATTATCTTGCCACCCCCGTTGCGGAACTCTGACAGGTCGTACTGGTCGGCCGTGGCCTGGCCCGGCTGCAGTTTTACGGCCGCGGCCACAATGCTGTCATTGAACGTCTGCCATTGCCAGTCGGGGTCGTTGTATACAAAGTCTTGCGCATAACCGATACCGAACGGCGACGGTTCCGCGCCGCCCAGTAGCGTGCCGGCAAGCCACATGTCCTCAGAGCCCAAGAGAAGGCCTGGGTACAGGTACTCGCCAGTTTCGGAGTACCAGTCGCTGTATATGTTCTTGAGTGTCTGGATCTGCTCCGACGAGAAGCATGCCGATGCGTTGAGCACGGACGAACCGCTGCCGCATTGCAGCCGGCTGAAGTCGAAGTTGCAGCGCTCGGGTGCGCTGATGATGCCGTCCAGCACACCGTCAGCGCCATCACACTGGGCTAGGACCTCGTCACCAATTTCGGGGAAGCGCGTGTAGTCAATGTAGTTGGGGGCGCCCACGGGAAGGTCGTAGATGCCGAGCTGCGTAACGTACGTATTGAGGTGGTCGGTTTCCCAAGCCGAGGAGCCGATGAGTACGCCGTCGAAGCTGCCGGGCGAGATCTGCACCTCCTTCATCCCCTGGCGACCACCCGTCGAGCAGCCACTGTAGTATGCGTACCGCGCTTGGTGACCGTAGTAGGCTGCCGTGAGTGTCTTGCCTAGGGCAACAGATCCGTGCAGGCTACGCCAGCCCCAGTCCGACTGCTTTTCCGGCTCATTCAGCGCCCAAGCCGTGTCAATGACGGAAGAGTTGTGGCCCGTGTCAGTCGACAGAACGGCAAAGCCGTAGTGTGTGCCCGACCCCTAAACGACGCCAAAAAAAACATGGTCAGATTCTATGCAGCAAAAGAAACAGATTAGAGCAAACACACAAGGACTGAAGACGAACTGCAGAAAGCCAGTTGATACCTCCGGCAAAGCCTCCGTTGCCCACTGCTAGAAACCGGTCGTTCCACGCATCTGGGAGAAGAAGGCCAAACCGATAGGAGGACGAAGCGGAACTGGTCACATGTACAATGACCGCGCACAGCGGCGGCAAGTTCGTTGGCTGGTACGGGTATGGTATATTGGTGGTGCCCTCTCCAAACGTGCCACCGGCCGGCACTGCCTGAACTTTTTCGAGGCTGGCGTTTTTCGGCAAGACCTTCTTAAAGAAGGCTGCATTGCAGGTCCAAAAGGAATGCTTAACTTGATTGCCTTCTGATTTCCTAGGAATGGAAAGAGCCCAAGCCACGCCGGCCAAATGCAACAAAACCAACAGCTTGGGCAGCATAAAGAAACCCTTCATGGTTAATAAACGTATATATGAGATGACAGGGCGAGATGCGTCAGAAAGTGGCAGGCAATTTAGCCCTACCGATAATATATGAATATATGACGTAAATAGTGAGGCTCCCATCCCTGAGTTAAATGAAATATCGTTATATTTATACACATTTAGAAAAACAATGCCGTCTCTCCAGGCCGGTTTATTTTAAAAAAAAAATTGGTTCTGTTGAAGTAGCATCGGCCCCTCCTTGTTGACCAAACTTCAGACTACCAAGGATGCCGTATGACTGGCCGTACATCTTGACCAGACTTGGGAGGTCTGCCTGGCGTGCGGGGAATGGGAGGATTCCGGTGGAGGAAACGGCCGTGTCTGACGACCAGCTATTTGTATACCAGCGACTTACAATACCAGTATGGGCAATGGCTGACAAATGTATTGTTTTTTTCCTCCTTTTTGTGCCATTTACCACTACCAGTTCAGCTCCGGTGGCCATAATTGGGACACAGTCTTGATTCCCGCCGCGTTCCAGGGCTTGAAGTGTTGTCGTGTATGCCCGAGGCGAGTTGTTCAGTATCGGGTGAAAGGACGGCTCACACTAAGCCTCTCGAACAAAATTACCTTCCAGAATAGTCACACGAAGTAATAAATAGATCCATGTGAAAAGTTACTGGTCGTCAAATCTTGTATATATTGCTCACAATCCAAATAGCAACCGTAGTGCGCCATATGCAGCATCTAGGCCCCTCTCCAAATAATATTATCTCACTCTTTAGAAAAATGATCCATATCCTTATCTAGGTAGCTAAAAAGAAGTATATCTTACATGTTATAAAAATAACAATTCCGTCCGGTTTCGTTATCCCTCGTTGAAGATATCCCTTTTTAAAAGACGGCCTTATTATTATTATTATTATCCGCCTTTCTCAGCCACTCCTGGCTATTGGCGACTAGCTAGACAGAACCCTCCTGGGGAAAAAACTGTCACAGATCTAAGTGGGTGTGTATTCTTGGTTACAGGTGCGTGTAGTAAGCCACAAGTGGTTACTAGCAATAAATAAAACAAGCAAATAAAACAGGTAAAACGAGTACATAAGAAATAAGCGAGCGTGGTGTCAGCATTGGAGACGCCTCACGCCGGCGTCGGTGACCTCTCGAGCTCCCTGGCCAGGCTGTACTCCGCGAGTCTCCCGCTCCGAATAAGCCAGCGGAGGAGTGGACGGGCCGAGAGGCCCGTCCGTAGGCGACGGTCTAGGTCCGCTAGCGTTTGTGGCCAGCCGGGCGGCCGTGGGGGTGCTGCTGTACAGGATAAGAGAACGTGGGCCGGGAAAGACGGCCGTATTAATAAGCTAGAAATAATAACGGTCGACCCCGTACTAAGAAGGAATATTATTTAACAATCAATCCCATAACAAACTAAGGAAACGCAAATTCTATAGAGAAACCCTATTAATATCGGGTTCTTCCGACACAGGTCGCCTTCATAAGTTAAGCTCGTAACATCCCACGCACATGGTCTCGATCTCGACAATTGTTCCTCGCCTACAGCCTTAAATTATTTTCTTTCTAAAAAATGCGGCGATTTAGTATCTCATTATTCTCGTATGAATTTCACTTGCCTCACAGCTTTTCCTTTTAAAACTTCGTATTCTCATTTGTCTCTTTACTTAGTATGGTTTACTTAACGAGCCTCCCGGCCGAAAACGATCCGTATATAGATACAAAATAAAATAATTGCGTCAGCGGCATAGACGTATTTACGGCTGCCACGCCCTATTCCTCACCCAACAACTGCATCCATAATAGTTCTCCAGGACAGACCATCATTATTCAAGATACGGCAACAGTTTCTAAACAGGGGAAGAACAGGTCAGTAATTTTCAACACGTTGTTGTTTATTCTTTTATGAAAACAAAACAAAAAAGAACCAAAGTGGAGCCTGGCAAGACAAACCTCAAAGCGCGACGCAGCCAGCCAGATGGAGATAGCGTCCCCCGGATCATTTCCAACTTTTCATTCTGCACATACTGGATGTACTAGTAAAAATAAGGAAATGTTAGCAAAAAAATCAACCATACATACAGAATCTGTCACCGCGTAGTGTAGCACTCACCGTTTCAACCGAGTTCTTAACAATGCAGCGGATAACAGTCACGTCGCGTAGCTGTCCAATGCGATGGACGCGATCAACGGCCTGGGCCTCAGCCATTGGGTTCCAGTGCGGCTCGACCAAGTGCACGGTGCTGCTTGGGCGAACCAGGATCCGCTGCAGACGTCCCGTGTGCTCATCCGCGTGGAAACGCGACTGGCTGCCTTGGCCGACAAGTCCGGCACGGACGCGGGCATCGCGACCCAGCTCAAGACGCACTACGGCCCCCGCCTGTTCAAGTGCCATCATGCCTTTTGCATGAGCAGCCTGCGCGGCTTTGAGACGCCCGGGGAACTTACGGAGCATCGGCAGGGCCATGGACGCCAGTGGAAGTGCAGGGAACCGACGTGTCCGTACTACCAGGCTGGGTTTCTAACCCAGGGGATGCTGAATGAACATATTCAGAACATGCTCGAGTTCCACCCAATCCACTCCTATTTTGCTGCAGAAGAAAAAAGGCATGATAATCGCCGCGGTCCTGGCAGAAAAAACAAAGACCATCGGAGCGAAGGCCTGGACGAGCTCGACGAAAGTGAAATTGAATGTTTTCTGCACCAGGCCATGGTCCACAGTGACAGCAGCCCAGACCAAGTTCTCGAGTGCGTGCGGCAGCTCTGCGCATTGCCAGGCTGGAAGCGCAGAAGGTATGAGCCTAGCCCAGACCTACTGGTGGTTGCGGTCACGGAGTACGCTTTGCCGGTTATGGCGGACATGGTTGACGCAATCAGCGAACAAAGGATCCTCGCGGCCGAGACGGATAATTGGCCTTACTTCAGGTTCCTGAACTCAAAGATTATCGTCGCTGCTATTCGAACTGGAAACCAGGAATCTGTGAAATGGGCTCTGTCGCGAGCCAACCACAACCTATACAACCGTCCCATAGTGGAGGCGATGGCCGTGGAGAGGGACGATATTTATGCCGTCTGGACAGAGTTTTTGTTTGGCAAGCTGGCGGAGGTGGGCGTGCGCGAGGATGTATTCACACCCGAGTGGCGGCAGGAAGAGGGAAACAGGATAATTGACCCTCGGTTTCGGCTGGAAACGGTCTTCCAGACAGGGATCTGGAAGTGCGCCGAAAGAAATCCGCTTGTGCGGCAGCGGCTTCTGGCTCTCCTGGACGGCCTCAAACTCTACTTAACCCCCATTTTGCTGGGCAATCTGCTGGTGAAAGTGTCGGACTCCAGCTACTCGGTAATGTTTGCCGAAAAACTGATACAGATGGGTGCGAATGTCAACTTTCCCGTCTGCTTGGTGGGACGCGCCGGCCACACGCCACTCAGGATGGCGGCAAAGTCGACCTCCAAAGAAGCTGCTGAGCTGATGAGGTTTCTGCTCAGCCAGGGCGCGGATCCCATCCCCGACCCCAGGGCCAAAATACCACTAGGGAAACTAAAAGGCCCCATGCAGATTCACAAGAGACTCGACGGTGTGACGTGGGACCAGCTGGTGAAGCAGCATCAACACATGCACCAGCCTCTGCATGATGCGAAGAGGGAGAAGAAGCAGCAGAAGCGAGAACAGCAGAAGAAGCGGCAGCAGCAGCAACAGGACGACCAGATGGATATGCGAGACGGATAGTACTCTTCTGACGGAATCGCTGTATTATTCCATAGCTCTATGTATTCGTCTTTGACGTATACTTGTCTTTCGGGAGCATGATTTTTATCAATTCTTTTGACTTTCCTACAATCTTCAGTCTCTCTATTCTGTTCTACACTCCTTTGTGCAGAGCCTTGCTTGCACCTCAAAGTTGACCACGCAATAACAACCACGCGCATACGCTCTCTTTCCATTCTCTCTCAACATGGGCCAAGGAACCGCCTCAAGCGGCGGTAACAGCAGCAATAAACCATGAGCAACAACAAAGCAGGTTGCAGCGGCGGTGGCTCTAGCAAGAAGGCACGCAGCATCGCCGCCACTACGAGCACCACGAAATTTGTAATAAATATTACAGTATTCATTAAATGTTTTTTTTTTTTTGGATTTAGTGGTATAATAAAATTATAGGAGAAGGAATAGAACTTATTCATGTATTTACTCAGTTAGTCTGATTCGAGCAAGGGAGAATGAATTAAATAGAATAGTTCCACTCGTTGGCTGCCTCGTTTCCTCGGGAGGCGGGCGCGTGGCAGAAGCGATCGATCTCAGCGATCCTTGAACAGAGAACGGCTGTAGAAAATCAATAAAAGATCGACGGGACTTTTCTATTCAGAGACTCCTCGATACGCACATCTTTGTTCCAACAACAGTTTTTTATATCTACTCTATGCTTCTCACGTCTTAGCTCTCTTTTTTTTGGAGAAATAGAAGAAAAATAACAATGTGAACTGCCAAGCAACGAAACACAGACGGCGACCGTCTGGTTGGCTACCTAGCCGCGGTGACGGCAATGTCCTGGGGGTTCTTGATGCCGTAGTGGCGCAGCTTAGCGGCGCGGGAGGTGAGCAGCTCTTCTACCCATTCGAAGGGGAAGGAGCGCAGGAGCGCGTCGTCGGATGTGTCGCGATGGAGATAGTCGACGGCGAGCTGGTTGATCTCGTCCCAGTAGAGGACGCGCTCGGCCTGGGTGGCGAGGATGTGGAAGTGGCGCTCGCCGGTCTGGGCAAGGCGCTCGGCCGCCCACCGCAGCTGATCAGCCTTGGGCGGCAGGCGGATCTTGCCGGACCACAGCAAGGCGACGAGGAAGGCGGACTTTTGCCAGGTGAGCCACGTGAGGGAGCCATTCGCGACGCCGACAAAGGCAATGGTCTGCGGATTGTGTATGTCGAAGATGTGGGCAAAGAGGCCGGGCACGTAGTAGCCGTTGTCGGGCTGGCGCGGCCGCACGTGCTCGGACAGAAACGGGTACGAGTACATGTAGCCGGTTGCAAAAACAATGGTGTCGACATCGGTCAGCACGGTGCCGTCTGTGAGATGAACGGCATCGGCCGTGAGGTGGCCGATGGTGGCCACGACAGCGATGCCGTTTTCCACAAACACGGTTGGGTAGCGCGGGTGCGGCGTCCGTTGCGACACGTACACCGGTTCTCGCGCGCCGTGCGCCTTGGACTCGATGGCGACATCAATGGCGCTCTCGCTCGAGCCGACAATGAGGATGCGCTGGCCGCGGAACTCCTCGCCCGAACGCCAGTCGACCGTGTGACGCGTGCCGCCGCGCCACTCGCCGAGGCCCGGGATGTGCGGCACCCGGGGTACCGTGTTGTGGCCCGTGGCGACGACGAGGTGGTCGTAATCCTCCTCGGACCATGTCTCCGTTGTGCCGTCCGTATTTTCGTGCCGCAGGACTAGCCGCAGGCCGCCGTCGGCGCGCTTCGTCACGTCCTCGACCGCCGTGCGGTACCGGATCAGTCGGTCGTAGCCGTGCGCCAGCTTGCGCACGCCCTCGGCCACCTCGAGCCCCGACAGAAAGGGCGCGTCGGGGTCGCGCACAGACGGCGTCAGCTCGAGCACGGTCCCGCCCGTCATGACGCGGTACGGGATGTTGGCCTCGAGGCTCTCGTATAGCGGCGATGCGACGAAGCGGCGATGCTGCGACCGCGGCACCGTGAAGGGCAGCGAGCTACTAGTGCGAGTGCTAGCGCTAGTGCTACCCGTGTCGGGTCGGGCCAGGGGCGGGTCCACAACGTTCGGGTCCGTACCAGGGATTTTAGGGACGGACCGCTCGGCCGGGTTGTACACCCAGATACCACCAGGAACGCCGCGGCGCTCGAGGATCTCGATGTCAAAGCCGCCAGCCTGCTCAAAAGCGGCGGCGGTAACGATGCCGCTTACGCCAGCTCCAATAATGGCGACGCGCCTGCGGGGGGCAGGCGCGTCTTGGATGCTCGCAGACGCGGCAGCGGCTTCGTGATGCAGAGGTGCACTGGCACTGGAACCGGCACCGGCATCGGTATCGGCATCGGTATCGGCAGCGGTAGTGGACGCCTCGTAGGCGGGGTAGCTGATGTAGCCCTTGGCGGCATGGGTGTAAAAGGTGCTGCGGTCGTAGGTGGCGAAGGGATATCCCTTGCGGAGGCGGTCGACGAGGTCCGGGTTGGAGATGAAGTAGCGGCCAAAGGAGACGGCGTCGGCGAGGCGATCTTCGACGGTGAGGATGCCGGAGACGCTGGTGTAACCGCCGTTGCCGACGAGGACCGTCGGCGTGAATCTTGGGTCGGACGGGCGGGTGGTGTCGAGCAGCGCGCGGAAGCGGCGCAGCGAGATGTCATCAGCGGCGATGCCCTTCAGGCGGAGGCGCTCGAGGTTCTCGGCTATGCCCATGTTTCGTGACACGCGGCCCTCGCCGACGTGCAGATAGGCGACGCCGCGCAGGGCGAGCTCGCGAGAAAGGTGCAGCAGCTGCTCGAGGGGCTGCGAGCCGTCGGTCTCATGGAAGCTGGAATGGGGGAAAGGGGGGGTTTGTCAGTTTGAGGGACGAGACCGGGTCGAGAGGAGACAAGAACAAAACGAGAAGGACAACGGTGGACAACGTACTTGGAAAAAGGACTGATGCGGACGCCGATGCGCTGGTAGCCAACGACGCTAGCAATGTCGTCGACAATCTCGAGGACGATGCGCGACCTTTTCTCAACGCTGCCGCCGTACTCGTCATCGCGGCGGTTGATGTTGTCGTGGAGGAACTGGTCGAGGAGAAATCCGTTTCCAGCGAGGATCTAGATGAAGGCGCGGGGACGCGGTCAGCAGACATTTTTTAGACGTTTCTAGACACGGCACACACACGTGCGCAACGACTTGCCTCGATGCCATCGGCGCCGACGTTCTTGGCCGTGAGAGCGGCCTGCTTGAACTGGGTGCGGATGCGCTTGATCTCGTCGACGGTCAGGGCGTGGGGCGTACCAAAGGGCTCTCCAGAGTGAGTGTTGATGCCAGACTCGGCAACGGCCGACGAGGACACGGGAAGGTAGCCATAGGAGGGCTCGGGCAAACGAGCGGCCTGGTGGGCGCGCTTGACGAGGCTCGGGGAGCTGCTGCGGCCGACGTGGAAGAGCTGGTGGAACCAGAAGCCGCCGCGGGCATGGACGGCGTCGATGGTGTGCTGAAGGGCTTTGATCTGTTGGGCGTTGTAGAGGCCAGCGCTCCAGGGCCAGGGGGACCACTCGGGGGCGATGGTGGTAGCCTGGGAGATGATGAGGGAGCCGGGAGTAGTGCGTTGGCTGAAGTACTTGGCGGCGAGCGGGCTCTCGGTAGAGTTGGCGCTGCGCGAGCGGCCGAGGGCGGCGTGGAAGACGCGATGGCTGAGGTTGAGGTCGCCGACTTTCAGCGGCTTGAAGATGGCCGCGCCGGTGCGGTCAAAGTTGGCCGGCAGCTCGAAGCCGTCGTCGCCTACATCGGTGAAGCCCGAAGTGGGGCCACGAGAGTTGGCATGGGCCACCTGGGCAATGAAATCAGCAGACATTGCGGGTGCGGGCTCAGAGGTGTGCCTTGATATCGGTGCTATGAATCTCCAAAGCTGTCAATGCGTTTGCCATGTGAGAGATGGCGCTCTCCGGCTACTTTCTTCAGCGATGCCAATCGACCTTATATTCCGGCGAGGGTCTAGAACTAGCCATCCCAACGCGCAGCTTGCGAGTAGACACGATGCAGGCCCCAGGCACAATACAGGAAGCAGCTGCCATACGCCATAAAGTGCCAAAAATATATAAGAATGGCGTGATGATGGTGAAGGATACTCATTTGCTTGTTTTTACTCACTTGTTTGTTTTTTTGCCTTGTTTTCCTTTATTTTCTGTTTTCTGATTTTGTTTTGAAGACGGCCGCGGCAATGCAAGTATTAAATTTGATGGGACCGGGAGCGGATTTTTTGTCGACTAATCATCCGTTTATAAGAAACAGCCTTGGCTCGGCCACGGGACGGCGACGCTAACCAGGACGGCGGGACCATCCACTTTTCACCGGGCCGGTATTAACTTACTACGGCAAGGTCTCAGACTTGAGATGCAGTCGAGGAGATGACGGCATTGCTCGTGGAATGGCGCAGGCCGCGGTCACCGTCGGACAGGGTCTTTTCCGTTGTTATAATTAGAGCGGCATAAACGGTGCCAACCGGCCGGCCGGGATCGTGGAAGTACTGGTTTGGTAACCATTGTTTGTTTCTATCTGTGGCCTCTCATCACATTGTCTCAACGGCACATCTCGAGGATATCAAAAGCTCGACACGCCACCTGAACACCCTCAGCAACCCTTCTGTCTGCAGAATGTCCGACATCACCCCCAAGACCGGCCCCGGGGAAAAGGCCGTGGCAGCCGTCACGGTCGGAGACCATGGTATGCCGCCCCGTGGTCCTATCTCTCTCCGAGCATTGCTGACATGTACAGAGCTTCCCGTCGAGAAGCAGCGCGACGCCGACATTGGCCTTGGCTATTTTCTCGAGGGCCAGGGCCACGAAGTCTCGGCCGAAGAGCAGAAGCGCGTTTTGCGCAAGATCGACCTCCATGTGCTGCCGTATATATTGTCTTTCTATTTTTTCCCTCATCTTTCTGCCGGCCGTATTACTGCTCTGACACTCTCGTAGGCTCATGATGGTGACTGCCTTTCTGCAGTACCTCGACAAAACGGCCATCACGTACTCGGTGCTCTACGGAGTCGAGAAGGACTTGCACATGACGAGCTCGCAGTTCTCCTGGGCGAGCTCGCTTTTCTTCTTTGGCATACTGGTGTGGCAATACCCGTCGCTGATGCTATTGCAGCGCTATAACTTGTCCCTCTACTTCTCGTCGCAGGTTCTGCTCTGGGGCGTCTTCAGTTTTTTCGGCGCCGTCTGCTCCAACTTTGGCGGCTTCGGTACTATCCGGTTTTTCTTAGGAGCGACCGAGTCGATCCAGCTGCCAGCGTTTACGTGAGTGAAGGATTCCGGGGAAGGAGATGATGAGACAGAAAAGATTTTGTTTCGAACAGAAAACGCTGACACACCCAGAATTATCACCACCATGTGGTACAAACGCGAAGAGCAACAACTCCGCTACCTCATCTGGTACGGCATGAACGCCCTCGCCATCATCGCCGGCGGCCTCTTCGCCTACGGTGTCGGCCACTTCACAAGCCCCGTCGCGCTTTGGAAGTTCCCCTCACTCATCTGTGGCGCCCTGACGACCACTTGGGCCATTGCCCTCTTCTTCCTGCTGCCGTCGAACCCAGCGTCTGCACGCTTTCTGACGCCCGAGGAGCGCATCATCGCCATCAAGCGTGTCCAGTCCAACCAAACCGGCATCGAGTCCAAGACTTTTAAACCCGCACAGGCGCTCGAAGCCCTCCTCGACCCCAAGGTCATCCTCTATGCCCTCGGCGCCGGTTCCGGCAACGTCCTCTCCGGCATCAGCGTTGTATGTCTCATCAATCTGCTCTTGTTCATAAGAAAAAGAAAGAAAAAAAAAAGAAGAAAAAAAAGATAAACTGCTGACCGCCATCCCGCACGCACAGTTCGGCGGCCTCGTCATCAAAAGCTTCGGCTTCACGACGCTGCAGACCACGCTGCTGCAGTGCCCGACTGGTCTCGTCGAGATCGGCGCATTGATCGTCTTTACCACCGCCTCCATCTACATCCCGCACTCGCGCCTCGCCCTGGGTGCCCTTGCATCGAGCATCGCCCTCGCCGGGACTATCATGCTCTACGCCCTACCCCTGGAAAACAAATGGGGGCTGGTCACGGGGTACGTTCTGTCGCGGGGCGCGCAGGCCAAATCAACGTCCCATTACTAACATTGTCGCAGCCTCTGGATCATGGCCGGCTTCATCCCCTCGGGTTTCATTCTCGGCCTCGGCACCGTCTCCGGCAACATTGCCGGCCACACGAAGAAGATTACTGCCCAGGGTCTCATTTTTGTCTTTTACGCCGTCGGAAGTAGGTCGTGTCCTTTTTGTCTTTTGTCTTTGAATCTTTTCTCTTTTCTCTCTCTATCTTCCCTTGTCCCCTCTTTCTTGCTCTCACTAAACAAACAGGCATCATCGGCCCACAGCTCTATACGAAGTCACCCTACCTCGAGGGCCGGCGCGCCAACGTGGTCGCTATTGTAGTCACGGTCGCCTCGAGCGTCCTCAGCATTGCCTATATGGTCTGGGAGAACCGCAAGCGTCGCCGGTACCTCGCGGCGAACCCGCAGCTGCGCGAGGAGGACTTTTCCTTCCGAGACCTTACTGACAAGCAGAATCCCTTCTGCTTTAATGTGCTGTAGATTTAGTAGCGCAGTTAAGGAAAAGGATTGTAAAACGCGCGAAATCGTGGAGAGGTTTTTTTGGGGGGTTTTTTTTTTAAAATAGGATTAGTTAAGAAACTCCTTGATAGTATAGCCTCTTCGCTAACCACAACTAACTTTGCATATCGTGAGTACCCAACCGCATGTCGGATTTTCTACCAATAGGACAAATTGTCGAGCAAAGCCATGATAATGGGTTGTTCACTGGAAACAGGAGCATTCTTAGATCTGCTGGAACATGTGGGAAGATCACATTTGCTGCACACCATCGGATCCTTAGATATGATTCTCATATTCCTACGCTGCTCAGGAGCCCCAAAAGCAGCGCCAATTGTAAATTAATCTTTTTGTAAGATGTCTCACGCAGACCTTTCAGACCAGACCGACAAGGACGGCTACTTTATTTTTCACCGATAGCAAAAAGTGGACCTCCCCCTGCAACGGGCTGCATCCTGCAGAAAGGAGGAGATAGTTGAGGTCGGATTGTCCTTGGAATGGCTAGATCAACAGGGTGTCTACAGCCAGTCCGGCCATCATCCAGCTCGCCCTGGAGAACAATAGACAAAAAAAGAAGAAAAAGGATCTACTGCCAAAAAAAAACGTACAGCAGCGGGTATTCGCTGGTCGTCACCGACCCAACTACTAATCCGCCGATTACAGGTTTAACTAGGGGAGAGCGGACGGGATCCCGTGTTTTCCTGTATCTATGGCCGTACGTGAAAGTTGCGTGAGTTGTCGGGGCTTTTATGCGGTGTCCTGACATGACGATGCTCCTGCCATGTTAGGACGAAACATGTGTGTATAGCAAAGCGCTAGTGTATTGTTGCGGATACTTGAGACATTGGGTATAAGAGGTGAGAGGTAGATGAAAAGAAAGAAGGAAGCAAATAAATTAAAAGGGATAAGAATATAAACTCAAATGGACAATAGATAGCCGGCCGTAGAGGTCTATTTAAAAGCAACAGTAAGAACATAACCACCCAGTGTTCTTACCACAAGTTTAACACAGACGCATGATACAGGGTAGCAGCTGAAAGAGAGAGAGACGAGAAACTCAAGACATAAAATCGGTGTCGACCGCTTGTCTATACTTTTATAATATCAGCCCAATATACAACCCGAAAACCCTCATTGAGAATATCCTTTTTTGGACGTGCACTTGTGCCGTCCCTGCTCCAACTTGCTTAGTGGATATGCTCTCATGTGCTCCCTGCGCCCGCTGTGCCCGCTGTGCCTGCTTCATATTTTATTCGCCATCCTTTCAGATACCTACTTAGCCTTGATGATAGAGTTTTGGAGCACAATCAAACAATGAACACCAACAACACAAACTGAGTTTTCCGTTACTGACGTGACTTCCAACGCCTCTAGAATGCGTATTGGCTCGTTCCACGACCGATATATCCTTTTCCACAAAAACAAGATCGATAGCCCGAGGCAAAGGAGAGCATATTGTCCCGACGCTGCCAGAATTCCCCAGCCCTTTGTATGATAACCCCCCACCCCCCAAAATAACACATGCCTAGATTTCATCCGGTTTCCAAATCGTGTGACGAAAAAGTTCAACTTCTGTGATCTCCCTGTCTTCCAACAATTCCAGTCGAACATTTCCGTCTCGGTCTCCGTTCAATTTGTCCTTTTCGTAGCGCCAGATTCTCCAACACAGCTGGCACACCTTGATGTAGCGCAAAGAGGGCACTGCCGCAGCAAGGAAGCGCGCAGTGTCTGCTAGCTCCTCTGGGAAGTAGCTTTCAGCGAAGATGCCACCGTAACTTTGAATTGCCAATTGTGTCAGGTTGGCAAGCTGGGCTAAGTTCGTTGCGAGAAGGTCGAGATGCTGAAATCCGCCGCCACCGCCATCGCCGCCGTCGCCGCCCTCACCGTTTTCTTCCTGCTCCTCCTCGAGATGGACTGTGAGCCTCTCCAATGTACCCTCGTCGCCGGCAAGAAGATCTTCCAGGACTTCCTTTGTGGAAGGTACCCTGTCTGCCGGCAAATCGCCGCCTTTTCCGTCGTACAGGTCCATCCGCTCCCGCTCCAAGTCAATGTCCAGCATGCGCAAATGGACCGGGGCAGACAGGTACTGTTTGTTGGGATCAAGGTCGTCCTGGTCAATGGTGTGGAGCAGAGTTGCCAGCTCAAAACCTCCGTCAGTGTCCCGGCATGAAACGGCGAGCCGGCGTGCCCATGACGAATCTTCTACGCTCGCCTTAGCTTGGAATTCATAGACGTCAAAGCGGCAGAGATCAGCGGTAAAACGGCGCAGATTTGGACAGCGGGAGGGCCCAAATGTGTGGAAGGCGATGCCGCAGGAATCCGTAAAGGTGCCGCTCTCGTACACCATCCTGACCGGTATGAATTCAGTATAGATACCGCTATTATGGATATGGACCTCTTGGAGATAACGTAAATCGGTCAACGCTTCCAACCAAGTGGGATCGTCTACGTCCATGCCCGTTCCGAGGGGCAGAGACTCGATGTGGAGCCGCGAAGCTGTGGCCGGTCCGATGCCTATTATTATTGCTGGCTCTGCACTTATCCCTCCGTATTCCGCACAAAGCTCCTTAAAAAAGTAGTGGAAAGGATCCTTGTCAAGGAGTACGCTATAATTGTAGCATGTGCCTCTGGACAGAGACAGAGAGAGATGCCTCATGCTCTGTGCATTCCGTCGAAGGACTTGCCCGATTTGCGACCGCCACCAGGGCAGCTCTTCGCAAAGATTGTACCGCGTCAGTTCTTCCAGGCCAGAAAACAAAGTCAAGTCGGGCCGGCCGAAATGTTCCCGTGCTTCGAGCTGCCGGGGCTCCGTGCCGAAGATACCGTACCCCATCACTTTTTGACCCATGTCTTCATGAAAGGTGACATGGATCGCTTTGATGCAAGGGCATGATTCGTACAGGATACGAAGTGTGAGAGGCGCAAGAGGCATGTGGCACCATCTGACAACCGGGTGTTAATTCCTTGGTACTCCTCGAAAAGAGCGAAAATGGTATGTATATCTTACGTGAAACTCTCCAAGCGCAGCATTTTCGCCAGCAAATCATCTTGCACGATCGCATTACAGCTTTGGTAGTCGTCCGATCCATATATTGTGAACTTTTTGACGTATCCGACATGCTCGAAGTTGCCTAGGTCACGCAGCGTCCAGACTGGGTTTACCCGCACGATCCGGATCTCGGAGAACAGAAAAGGAGCGACCGCGGCCGCAAAGGCTCTGCTGGTCAAGCGCATTCTTGCCAGCTGCTTGCGACTCCGTACCTAAGAGAAAGAGAAATGCGGGGCGACGAGAAACTGTCAGCCACAAACATTGTCAGGTGGTGGACGAAGCTTCCGTACCTGGCTTGCGAGGAGGCCGAGAAGCTCCGGCAGTGTGCCAAACGTCGTGGCAGCGTCGGCGTGAGCCATCTCTGCGATTGTCGCTTGCTCTTGTTTTTGCCTGCTTTGTTTCTTTCTGTAATTGTTTAGTTGTCCCTTTTTGTTTGTCGAACCCCAGCTGATGTTGAAGTCATACTTTAAAGTTCGAGACCGGTAGGATGGCAACCTGAGAATGAGGAAACAAAACCAAAAAAGAGCCCACGGGGAGCAGACTGTAAAAGAGCCGGATATTTTGTTTAATAAACCAAAAGACCAACGGCCGAAGGATTCAAACGAGAACCCGACGGGTGTCTGGAACTTGCCGGTC
Organism: Sporothrix inflata; assembly: GCA_021396225.1. NCBI lineage: Eukaryota > Fungi > Ascomycota > Sordariomycetes > Ophiostomatales > Ophiostomataceae > Sporothrix > Sporothrix inflata. Next base: position 21,258 of record WNYF01000078.1, on the reverse strand, counting down.
GTCGTAATGTTGGCTAGCCAAGACTGCCTCATACTCTGGGCTCTCCTGACTAGTGTAAGATACGACATATTCTACTCACATCGTAGAATTAGAAATAAGCTCATTTGCAACTCCTTTTTCTATCTTGTACAACGTACGGATGTCTTTTTACCGGCTGCATCAAAGTTCAGAGCTTTGCAGGAGGTTTGAGAACTAAAGAAAAAATAGAATACCATTGGTGCACTATTCAGTTTTCAGGAGGTGGTAGAGAAGTCGAATATAATTATTCTGAACGTTATAGTACGTTGTAAATGCAAGTAAATACACAAGAGAAATAGGTCCTATTTGTTTTCTTTGACCCCTCATTAGACACCACCCCCTACGTGACACAGATCTGCGCAATGGAAAAACCCGCCAGGTTCAGCAGCGTCACCACGTCAAACGTGCCCTCGCAGGTCACAGACGTCGTGCTCGCGGCCGCCTGAAACGAAAACACCACAGGCGACTGGAAGCTGTTGAGCGTCGCAATGTTAGCCAGGTCGATGGTGATCGACGGTGGCGATGGTATGTTGGGCGTGCACACCAGCTTGTCCGTGCTGTGGTAGTTGGTGAGCGCCACCGCTAGCGAGAACTTGTAGTAGGAGCCCGGTGAGGTGGGGGCAGTGACCGTCAGGGAGACGGCGTTGTCGCCACTATTGGGCGAGGGCACGGTGTCCGACACGTCGACGCAGTAGGGGTAGATGTTGCCACAGCCGGTCTGGTAGGAGACGCTGACGCTGCCACCGTGGGTCACGACGGCGCCGGTGGCCGGGTTGAAGTTGTTGCCACCCGGGAGCAAGTTGTCGCCGCAGACGGGCGGGGGCACGACGACAGACGGGGCAGCCGACGACGAGGAGGCAGACGAAGACGAGACGGAAGTGGATGCGGAGGAGGACGAGACGGAAGACGGCGAGACAGAGGAGGAGGATGTGGCGGATGAGGAGGCCGACGAGGAGATGGATGACGACGACGGAGAGACAGAGGATGACGAGACGGAAGGAGACGACGCCAAAACAGACGACGACGACGCTGGGTGGGAGGGCCGGCACCGTGACGCAGTGGCCACACCGGCCCACGCAGCGGCGAGATGAAGGACAGAACCGAGCCGCATTTTCGCCGGGGACCGAAAGGGCAGTGAAGTGGACAGAGGTGATGTATCGGAGCTGGATATGATAAATGGAAAAAAGAAACAAGAAAATCAAAGATGGCGATTGGCTGAACAATTCTATTACGACGTGAAAAGATGGAGGAAAGAATGGGAAAAGACGAAATTGCGTCTAGACGCCCCCCCCCCAAAACCAAAAGAAGCTTTTCCTTGGCCGAATCCAATGGGAAACAAAAGCTTGACACCGACCAATGCTCGACGCTGGTCAATATTGGCAAGCCACACCGCGAGCTATGCCGTTTCTTGTCTTCAGCTCGACGTTGGCGTTGGGCGGTGGCTTGCTCTAGTCAGGACAGAGACGTGTTCAAGACCATCGTGCATAATGGCGTTTCTTACAATTCACAAAAAGATGAGAAATATGAATATGAATGACATAAAACCGTGTGTGCTTAGAAATAGGGTGCGAGGAAGGCCACGGAAGACGTTTGTGGGCCAAGAACACAAGGCTGAAGTAGCATCTTGAAAGCGGACCACCAAAGGACGAGCAGGACTTGAAGTGTGGAGAAATAAAGTAAGGCAGCTAGAGCACAGAATACGGGGAAAATACGGAGACTCGGTATGATTGAGAGCACGTTGGATAGATGTCTCGCCAGGCACATGGCCGTCATGAGTGTGCATCTGTACCACGTATGTGAATTGTGAACCCCAGAGAGAGGAACAATACCTACCATCAAGTCGAAGCGTTTGTCCTACCAACACAACCAACCACAACAACACAACAACACGATCTCCGATCAGAGTAGACGTCACATCCGGGCCAACAGGCTCGATTTCGTACGACGTATTACTCCGTGTTAGTTGACAGACAGGGTGCCGATGCAAGGCTTCAAGGGGCAAAAAAATGTTCAAAAATAGCAGCCTCTCTTACCCTTTGCGTCTTCTTCGTTTACTCCTCCCTTCACACACGAAAAAAAAAAAAATCGCGCTACACCCTGAGCGGACCCCTGAAATCCAATAGTGCCGTCTCTTCAAGACAGAGGTGGCGCTAGCAGGGGCAGGCAGGGATGGCAGCAGTGTTGTCCCAAATGGGCGGCAGCACTGCGAGTCCAATCCAGCCGCTGGGCGGGAAAGGGAGAGTGAACGCCAACACCAGGGAGACGGAGACGGGCCAGGCCAAGGCTAGGCAGGGTCCGCCGAGTAAAGGGAGGACTGACACGCGGCATACGATGTAGAGTGCGCTCAGGGAAGAAAATTCAAGTGAGAAAATTCAAGGGAGAGGGATAACAATCGGAGGCTGGTCAATCTTTTCCTTTCTTGATTCTTCAACCTTTTCACTTGTCTCGTTCAAGCAACGCATGGTAAAGAAAGCGGACGCCACAGGGCGGGTACTTTGTACTGTGTACAGTTGGATAACACGTTGTTGTCGATCGGTGGAGAGCCCCTGTAGGCAAAAGGTCCAGACCACGCGCTCACAATGGACTTGCCGCTGTCGGTCAAACCACGTCCACGGTTGTCACCATTTTGTTATTCTTGGCTTCTTCCTTCCCTGGGCGAAGAGCCTCATCCAATTTCGCGTCGGGGAGGTGTCCGTGAAGGGCATCTCGGATACGTTGGGTTGCGCTGGATGGCTTTTGCTCTCACTGCCTTTCATCCCCCCCTATTATTTTCATCCCATCTTCCCGCCCGTCCACCCCCAATTACCCCTGTATTATCAATGCAACCCTACCTTATGGAGACGCAGTCATACGATATATTGAATTTATCAATAAAACGTTCATGCTGCGCGCATATGATTGGCGGAGAACAAGGGACATTGGAAAACATCGTCAATTGGACTTTTTTGTGAACTTGTGCTTGCATCTTTGTGCACTCTTGCAACTCGTAAATCGTGTGTCTCCTTTGCTTTTCATTTTCATTTTTGTATTTCGTTATTGCTAGTATGAAAGAGGAAAGCAGAAAAGAGAAAAGGTAGGACAATGGCACACATTCTAGGGATTAGAATATAAAGAAGTATGGGGGAAAAAAGTGTGTAAAAGTGAGAGGCAGAAGAAAAAAAACGTTAGGAAAGAATATCCAAAGACAGACAGATGTCACCCAGACATCAACATCACCACAACATCACCCCATTATCACAGCTCCTTAACAGTTCAGCACCTGGGAAAAGTCGTTGAAGGCAATGTCCGCCGCGCCCACGGTCGTGCCCGAGCAGAAGAAGCTGGTTAACGCCGACGCCGCCGTAAAGTCGAGGGTGATGGTGTTGAAGCCCGTGGCCGTCAGGTCCAGAGCCTTGGAGACGGTCGACGTGCCGCCAATCGTGCAGGTGATCGAGTCGCTGGCGGCGGTGCCCGAGATGAAGGAGAAGTCAAACGTGACCGTGTACGACGAACCCGCCACCGTCGTCAGGTAGATGCCCACGACGAGGTTGTTGGTAGCGGTCGTGTCAAACTCGAGGCACTGGTTGGTGGTGGCCTCGCAGCTGGTGGCCTCGAGGGTGCCCGAGTTGATGTTGGTGATCCAGTTGTCCGCGTTGGTGGCAAAGTTGGCGTTGTCGCCGAGGAGGTTGGTCGAGGAGGCGCCACACGAGGCCGAGGGGGCGGCAGCCGAGGACGAGGAGGCCACCGACGAAGCCGAGGCCGACGAGGCGACGGACGAAGCAGAGGCAGACGAGAGGGAGGCGGAAGCCGAGATGGAAGCCGAGACAGACACCGACGACACAGAGGACGCCGAGACGGAAGCCGAGACGGAAGCCGAGACGGACACCGACGACACAGAGGACGCCGAGGCAGACGCAGACGCAGACGCCGACAGGGACGACGACGAGCCAAACGACGAGGCTGACTTGGAAACGGACGCCGAGGACGAAGCCGGCAGGGACGCCGAGGACGAAGCCGGCAGGGACGACGAGGACGAGGGGGCGGCCGAGACCGACGCAGAGGCCGAAGCAGAAGCCGAGGCCGACGACGAAGCCGAAGCCGACGACGAGGGCAGAGCCGGCTTGCACTTGGCGGCCGAGGCGATGCCTGCGCAGAGCAGGACGACGAACTGAGTAGCCTTCATGGTGGTGTTGTCGGAGTTGGTTGATTAAGATTATTGGTGACTTGTTGTATTAAGGATATCTTCCGTGGTCGAGGTCTTGCTAATTGTCTGTAGCAGGGTGCAGATGTGGTTTGTATGGTCGAAAATAGTAAAACGAATGTGTGCCTACTCCAGGAGAGCCTTCAAGAAGACAGACGAAGCGAGTGGGCGATGGACGCCCTTGGGTATATATATTCACATTGTTACGGTAGACGGCACTCTGGGCATGGCAGCTCTGGGCAGTCTGGGAAATATGGAGACATAGGAGGAACAGTATGGAGTCGTACTTCGTCCAAGAGAGGAGGAACAGAAGGAGTACGACGTAATACCTGTCAGCATGGCCTCACCCCTTGCTCGTACAGAAGCGCTGGGGAAGAAGGTACGGAGATACAAGTAGGATACATGTACTTGTATAGAGTATGGAGGACTCAGGAAAAAGAAAGTGCACTTGTAATAGAGCACTATGGCACTAGAACAGAACCACAAAAGGACAAGTACGGAGTAGAGTTGAGTGAAAAAAAGAAAGAAAAAGAAAGAAAACGCAAAAAGACACCAAATGAAGCGAGGTGCTTGTCGTATTTCACGATGTTGCATTCTGCAGTGCGCACCGTCTCTTTTGGGACGATGTGCGGTCGGCTCACAGGATGCGTGTGGGGTCGAGTCAGACAGCGGAGCCAAGAGAGGAAGACAACAAAGAAACAAAACAGGCAAGGCCCACCTCCCTCGCCTCACCTCCCTGCGCCCTGTTTTCCCCGTTAGGAACTTGCAATATTGGGTATGCTCTCAGCCATGCAGTGATGGTGTCAATTTGTGTGGGCGAGCCGCTGCACTTGAGTTGAGGCCGGGCCAGCCGTGGCTTTCTCTAGCGAGTCACCGTCGACCAGCATGTCTCTGACAGGCCGGGGGGCCGGGGGGGCCAAGCCCAAAGCCCAAAGGGGGGAGGAGTTTGATTATGGTGGCGTGCAGATATTGTCCTTGGACCACGATGACAGGAAGTGTTCCTTGAGGACAGAAAAAAAGAAAAAACGTGCGCGTGGGATGGCTGGCCTGGGAAAAGAGAGATAATTCCAAGACATCAAGTATTGGAAAGGCTACAGGCCCGCGGGCGCCACGCGCAATGGCGTGGCCAGGCTGGTGACGACGAGGGACAACGACACAAACAGCATGTCAACGGATTCGGAGTGCAGACAAGTGCACAGCAAGTGCAGAAGAAAGAATTTGGCTAAACGTTGGAGAATGAAATATGACGACGATGACTTGAAAAAGAGGAAACTCTCCAGACGTTGGACAGAGTCTAAACATCGCCCGTTATGCTTCCCATCGCCTTTATCTTGCTATCGTCCATTGTTCGCATGCACACGTCGCTGCAAGCTGGCGCTCATGGCGGATGCGTCGCGCGTTCTTGGTGACGGGCGGGTCTTGGCAGCATGCAGGTACGGCCTGGGGCCTGGGTGTGCGATGCGAGAAAAGCGAGGAAGGGCAAAAATAGGGGGAAGCGGGCGGCAAAAGGGGAAATGGGAATGGGAATGAGGGCAGTGTCATTAGGGAAATCGGGCACTCTTCTTTGCCATGTTATTGTCCCATGGAGGGCATGGACGCCACGGGGAGACGGGATGAACGGCGAAAAAAGAAGGAAAATGGGAAAGTAAGAAAACGAGAATACAAATCGTAAAATCGCTTTGAAAAAATCCCCTTGAAAAATCTCTCGAAAATCCCTTTGAAATCCTGAGAATCCTCTTCCTCTGAAGATCCTCCTGCCTGGAAATTTGACCCAATGTCAGCTTATCCTGCACACGGTGGACACGGTGCCTCGGGTGCCTGATAATCTGGGCGAAGACTGGGCGCGTCGAGGGGGCGCAGGAATCAGGATTGGCCGCGGGACAACAAAATGGGACTCTGGAGTCTGGTTCTTGGAGAGCTTACGACGTAGATTTCCCTCGATTCCTTCCAATGCCACCACGACGCCGGAAAGGAGACGGAAAGCGACCACGACGACCACGGAAGACTCCGTACGAAACGATACGAGCACATCGGATTGGGACTCTCCTTTTCTTCGCGTCGATTTCTCGTCCTTCTCGTCTGGTGAAGAATTTAAACAGGTCAATGCAGAGTCGAGAAGTGGGTAGGGAGAAGAGGAAGATGCAGGGATCCAAAAATACAGGGGATAATTTATTGCTGCTAATGACTGTCCTCCAGCCCTATGCCCCTGGGTCAGGCAAGGCCAGACCCTCTACCCTTGTCTTCCATGACAGCTCGGCAGCGGCAGCCTGGTATGCTCTGGCGCCGCAACTTTTCCTCAAGGCCAGCCCTATTGAGCTTATGGTGCGGAATACGAAGTACTGACCACTGACCCGGAAATAGACTTGCCGGGGTAAAGTAAACAAGACGGAGAAAATCAAGATAAATCAAATTACCATTAGAAAATGAATTTCCTATGCACCTTGACGAGATGCTATCTCTTCTCTCCCTCACATTTTTTTTTTCAAATGTGAAAAATGAGGCAGCCCAGAACGGACCAGAATAAATGGATCGCTAGTCTTTCCTTCTCTTCTTTTTATCTTCATAACAGTGCAGTTTTAGAATAGGTACGTCGTACTGCGCAGTATTCATAAAACGTAAGGTATATTCATTTAATATATGGCAATAGATCCACTACCTCTTCGTTCGGAACACAAAAGTCTCGTCCCCCTCCTCTCCCCCTCCCCTAACAGCCATACCGCACCAGCGAAAACTCCGTAAACGACAGCACCGTGTTTGCCTGCGTCAGCACGCCCACGCACGAGATGGTCAGCGGCGCGCCCCACGGCGGCGTGAAGAACGCGCCCATCGTCGACCATGACCCCGGCCCGCCGAGCTGTGTCAGGTCATACTCCTGCGACTGCACCAGCCCCGCCGTCGCCGACGACACCGTGCACATGAAGGTCGGCGACAAGGTGACCGCCGTGTTGGCCGTCGCCACAAAGCTCCAGCGGTACGTGGCGTGCGCTGCGGGCATGAACTGGTAGACAAAGCCGTACTGGTAGGGCATGGGCACGGCGCTGGACGGGTCAAACGTCGACGTGTACGTGATGCAGTCGTTGACGGGGCCCGCGGGGCTGCAGGTGCCCAAGACAAAGTTGCCCATGGGCTGCGTGACGACAGTCCAGTGCTGGCTGGCGTTGTCGACAATGTCGGTGTCATCGCCGAGAAGGTTGACGCCGCAGGCCTGTGAGGGTGTGGCGGGGGCCGAAGAGGAGGAAGAAGCGGAGGAGGAGATGGAGGATGAGGAAGAGGCGACGGAAGAGGAGAACGAAGGTGGTGCCGAGATCGACGACGAGGATGAAGCGGAGGATGAGGCGGAGACAGAAGAGGACGAGGAGGCTGACGAGCTGGCCGACGGGCTGGCAGAAGAGGATGATAGGATCGACGACGAGCTCGGGATGGAACTTGAAACCGAAGAGGAAGGAATGCTCGGCGACGAGAACGCTGAAGAGGAGGCCGATGACGACGAGACGGAAGCCGACGAGGAGGCTGACGAAGACGGCCGTGACGGTCGGCAGCGGGAAGCGTCGACCAAGCCGGCCGCCCAGACAAGGGCGAGCAAGCCGCAGACCTTCATTGTGTATCTGGCGTGGAAAGAAAGTCACAAAAGAAGGATGGCGAAAACGAGGGACGCCCAAACAGAGGAACGAGGTCAAGAAAGAGAAGGGAGAAGAAATCCCGCCGTACCCTCGAAGAGAGCGCCCCTTGGGATGAAATACAATTGGAACCAGGCAAGGAACCGGGCAGGGAACCGGGCAAGGCACCCCAAGAAGCCATGGAGAATTTACACTTTAAGCTTTGCGGCTGGAGGAGGCCGGGGTGCAGCAGCATGAGTTTTGTGGCTTGCCCCTGGGCCCTTGCTTTATTGGTGTGGAGGAGGGTGTCTGCTGGTCGATAGCCATCTTAACACGTAATATGCTTTGACTGCTTTTTATTCTTCTTTTTATTCTTCTCTTTATTCTTCCTTTCTTCCTCGTAAAACATACTTCCAATTCTTGGGCATTCAATACATCGCACGTCAAAACGAAGCTTTTGTCCTAACTTGGGTGAGACACACTAACAAAATAACGTTAAACTCAAGCGGGGGGTCTCGGGGCCTACAACGTACCGCTGCATGGGGGGCGCTGCCCGATTGATGGGACCTAACCAGACGTGGTCAACAGACGGCACTATTGGAGCGGTCGAGACCTTTTTCACCTTGCCGTGTTTGGATTCGCAGTCCCTTGTCTGCAGCTTTGATTCGAAGAGAAGCGAGTGCACGACCCATGGCAGGATAAGACAGGATGGCGTTCTAAAAGCCAATATTGAAAACGCAGACGTCAAATTGGGTAACCAGGGCGGATGGGCGCAGTCACAAAGAGACGAATATGAAGATGAAGAGAAAATGTACAAATTAAAAGAACGGGATAAAAAAAAAGACGTTGAAAAAAAAAGTGAATCCATAATAGAATGCCATTTTTATTTTTGAAATAAATACATGAAAGAATATACGAAATGAAAATAATAATGATAAACACATAAAATACAGGACGGATTTCGAGGCACCAATCATATTTATGTGGCATTTCATGAGGCGCCCAAGTTTGAAAAAAGGTTTGAGGCGCAAACGCCTCCAACTGCACTGCACGACACGGCACAATAACCGGCGAAGAATGAGTGTTTGAAGCTGCTCCATTCTGAAGGAGTGCGTTAACGTACTCCGTACATAGGCAGGTATTATATTATTTAAGTCTGGCAGCGAACACGGATGTAAATAGGTCCGCAGCTATACATATGGTCTTATATCGGTCTTGATGCTGTTGATGTCTCTTGACCACCGTATTGTCCTTCATACCATCGGGCCCTATATCGAACTACACAGACACTTTGTCGTCCTTGCCGGTGACGATGACCTGCTCGCGGGCCAGTGCACCCTCATCCGAGTCGGTCGAGGGGCGCCGCGCGGCATCGGCGGCCGCCCGCCGCCGGTCGCGCACGACCATGTACTGGATGGCGAGGACGGCCAGGATGGCGGCAATGACGAGACCAAAGGTGGTGGGAAAGCCACGGCGGAACGTCGGCGCCGTCGTCTGCGGGAAGATGAGGATGGGCAGCCAGGCTGCGACGGCGTACTGGAAGCCGTTCATGCTGCTGATGACGACGGCACGCTGCTCGTTGTCGCCGGCGCAGATCTCGTTGGCCCATGTGTAGCTGAGCTGTTAGCGGGGACTTATTGAGAATAGTAGAGGATGATACGTACAATACTGCCGTCATCAACTGAATGTTGACGGTTAAAAAGGCAAACTCGAGCAGATGAGTGTTGGACGACCAAAAGGCGAGGATGCCGTTGGGAATCAAAGTCAAGATCAACGGGACCAGCACAAAGGTGAAGCGGCTGCCGGTGTAGTCGGACAGAAACCCCCAGAGCACGACACAGAAGCCGGAAATGAGCGACGTGCCCGTCGGGATCAGGTTACGGTCGTCGACGGAAAAGCCCTTGGACTTGAGCCAGATGCCAAAGTAGCCGTTGCCACCACAGGATTCGCCGTAGAGCTACGTCGTTAGGGATGACCAACAAAATAAAAGAGCATGACGGAGACTCACCACATAGCCTAGAGTAAACAGATACCACTTCCACGACGACAGAATCCGCTTGAACGTGGCCAGGTTGATCTTGCCCGGTGCCGCTTTGCCGGCGCGGTTGACGCGCTCAATGGCCAGCTCGCGCTCCGCCGCCGTCAGATACCAGGCCTGCGTGCGGAATGGCGTGTCGGGCAGCAGGAAAAAGGTGGCAATGCCTACGGGTATTGTCATGCACCCGCACACAATGTACAGCCAGCGCCACCCGGCCAGGCCGTGCACGCCGTTCAGGTTGTTGTACACGGCCGCCTGCATGTAGCCGCCGAACGCCGTGCCCAGCGGCGCCGTCATGTGGAAGAGCGCAATGCGCTTGGCCGTCTCGGTCTTGGTGTACCAGGTGCCCAACAAGTACAGCATGGCGGGGAAGAAGGAGCTCTCAAAGAGGCCGACCAGAAAACGGAACGCGTACAGCTGCCCCGTTGTGTGCATGCCGGCCTGCGCAAAGGTCCAGATGCCCCAGCCGATCTCCATGGCCGTCAACCAGAGCCGCGGTGGCACGCGCTGGATGATGAGCGTGCTGGGGATCTGCATGACGGCGTAGGCGACCGTGTACACAGACGTGGCGTACGTGTACTGGTTGCCGTACATTTTCAGGTCTTCTTGGAGGCCCGACACGTAGGCGTTGGCGAGGTTGCCCTGGTCGAGGTACTTCATGAAGAAGCCGAGGCAGCCCACGGTCAGAATGGCCCAGTCGAGCTTCCACAGTAGGCGGCGCTCTTCGGGGGACTTGAGGTGCGTGTCGGTGTCCCAGATAAAAGACCGGAACGAGCGTTTAGGAGGTGCGGCAGCGGCGTCCGCCGCGGCCGCGCTGTCGGAAGGCGTGACGGCGGCCATTATAGAATGCGTTTAAATAGAAAAATGCCGATGGAGGTTGCGACAAAATTAATGAAAAGAATGCACATCCAACGACTTGGGTGCATACTTCTTCTTCCTATATATATGTAGACAACAATTGACAGCTGCTGCTGTCGCTCTCTCTTGCTGCATGGCTCATGGCTGCATGGATCATTGCATCCGTGGGGACCCAGAAAAGTCCGGAGATGTCGCAAACCGGGGTCGGGGTAGCGACATTGGCCTTGCCTGCCACATCTGCCCAATCAACAACCCGGTCTGCGCCGTCACGCACCCAGAAACAACCAAAGGTGTAAGAACACGGCAAAATCACGTCCCGTCTCGTCGCAACGTTCGCAAGCACAGCGATACCGATTTGGGGAAGCGAGTCGACGCAAAGACGAATAAAAAAGAGGAGCTCTATCGCCCGGCAGGTAAATGCGCCATCAATGGTGACTCGCGACGTACGGATTTTCTCTGGGAACGAGGCCATGGTTGCATCCACAATTGATATCGATACGTCGAAAAAGTGCGATGCCTTCGTGCTCGTGTTCACAGTAATCCACGGGGCGGCGACTGACCGGGCCAAAGAGTGCCGGTGGAGCTGATGCTGTCTGTTTTGGGATCTGACGCCCGTGACGAGCGAATTCGCCATCGCGACCAGGCAGCTCTGGTCTTTTCGGGATGCACAATCATGGAGTATCCAAAATGAGCAAATAGAAGATGATCGCAGACAAGGACTCCACCGCCCCCGGATCGAAAGCTGTTGATCCGTCTGTCGTGCTGCGTGTATCGTTCCGTCTGACAGAGCCAACACGTTTCCACGTGCAGCCGATCCTGTCGATTATGCAATACAAACTGATTTTCAAGTTCGGGTCTACACCTCGAGATAGGAAGCACAGCTCTTTATCGATTGGTCATAGCCTCCGACGCCTTTTCCCCCCTCTTTTTTTCTGAACAGTTGTTTTAAAGTGTATCAGACTTTCCAACGGTCAACAGACAATACCCAACATAGCTCAATAATCAAGACGATCGACACGTGCATTTCTTATACTTTGTGCTTCCCTATTTTCTTCTTTTTCTTCTATGCTTTCTTTCTCATTGGTTCGGCAATTCATGTCCGTGACGTTTATTATATATGCACCAACAACATGCGTTCCGATATTGATCCACGAGCTGGCCAATAATGGCCGGCTGTAGCCCATATGCCGAGGACTGGATTATTACAAGAACACCAATAGATGTGCTTCTTGTTGCCTGCAGGTACAGCCTCTCTATCCGATACGCAAGTCCTCCTCTGAAAGACTTGGACATGGCCAAGGCACGAGCAGAGTGTGGCGTAACTAAGCCAGGCAATCCCATCGCTTAGCATCCTCCGATCCCCATGCGGGCCACTCCCGCCCCCGCCATGTGCCGAGACGGCCACCAATTCCGAGTGGAGTACGGAGTATCTACAACGGACATCCCGACTACCGCATGTCCACCTTAGAGCTCTTTGCTATTCTCCAGGATGGTTTGTAGACGACGTTGCCGTGCGGTCAGACAGATTGAATGCAGGCTTGTTTTTGCGCTCAAAGATGACCGACCATGCAGACAGGATTAGACAGGATCATGCATCCAATGCATCCGCTGGAAGACACTCGAAATGTCCGTATGACCTGCTTCATGCTACGAAACGCTGAGGAACGAGGAGTTGCCCAAAGATAAATCAAATCCTAAACAAGCATCGCACAGATGACAATATCATTCTGTGTCCGAGAAGGGAAGTCGCGTGGCTGATGACCGTTGGCTGCTATTTGTCAACGCTGAGGCCTGGCTAGACCGGGCTGTTGCTCATTAAAATACAGCGGCCGAGCTTATTCAACAGTGCACCTGTGATTTGGAAACAGCGGTCTCCTGGCGGTTGCCCTATTGGGCCTAGCACTCCCAAAGCTAAAGCCGAGCCCGGCACGAAAATTTCCCACCGTTCTGGCACCTTCCGCTGGTGAACCAGTGAGCGTCTCTCAGAGAGCTGGAACTGCACCCTGTTGGCCACTCAGCCTTTTGTAAGTCTTAATATGTATTCCTCCCGCCTTGCTGCAGGGGCGTGACTTGTGCTGCATGACAATTATTACACACTCTTACACACTCTTACACACTGAAAGGTCGGCCTCTCCGCCTTTTGCCGGCAGAATGTCCCGCATTCCAAATGCCAGACGCCCAGAGCTCGGAATTCAATGGATTTTTCTTTCATTCTGCCAACAGTCGCGCTTGCTAATCATTCGGAAATCGTAAACGATCGAAAAGCGGTCGCACCTGCCCTTCTATTCAATCCGCAAGCGGCGCCAATTTCGCCATTTCGCCATCGTTTCTAATCTCACATCGCTCCTGCCCTGACCCCTCCCCCGTACTCGTACCTTCCCCCCCTCCTCCTTAAAGTGTGTGACCCGGCTTGTATATAGCTTCGACCTCCTGCCCCATTTCTTTCCCGATCCTCTCTTCGTTTTTTCTCTTTCTTTTCTTCCTCTCAGTATGTCTGCATCACGCACACTCTTCAACCGACTTTCTACTTCTGCTCGCCCGACCATCTCCTCCCGCTTTTCCAACCCTACCACCACCACCCGCCTTTTCCACGCCTCTTCGCCCAACATGACTGTCCACAGCGTCAGCACCTACGAGGAGTTCGCCAGCATCCGCAAGGTGAACAAGGTCGTCGTCGTCGACTTTTACGCCACATGGTGCGGCCCCTGCAAGGTCATCTCGCCCATCTTTGAGAAGTGAGTACGCGCCCCCACCCTCTGCATTTTGATCGAACCTCCCGCTAACCTGCCAGACTCTCCAACGACCCCAAGTTCGCCGGCGTCTACTTTGCCAAGATTGACGTCGACGCCGTCCCCCAGGTCGCCCAGGAGCAGTCCGTCCGCGCCATGCCCACCTTCCTCGCCTTTATCGACGAGAAGAAGGCCGGCGAGGTCATTGGCGCCAACCCCCCGGCCCTCGAGAAGCTGGTCGCCCAGGCGGCTTCCGCATAGAAAGGGAGGGGAAGGACCCAAAATATAAAATAAAATCATTTTTGTTACATATCCATAGATTCAATGCATATTTTTTACTTTTTTTGCAGTTTTCTTTCACACATCCTGAAGGATGCGACTGGCGCGCAAAAAAATGACGTATTTTCGACGAGCTTTGCGAAAACGGGCGCGGGAGCGGGTTTCAGACAATGTCACGTGGTGTAGCACGTGGCCTGTAGACGGTTGAAATTGCAACTGCCAGAGCTCGCCGCCAGAACGTGGTATGCACACCGTTCCCGCTCTGTATGGAGCTCCTTTCGGTAAAACCATGCGAGCTGTTTTATTTTTGGAAAGAAGAAGGGCAAGTTCCGAAATCCACTTTCCTGGACGGGGCGCCGAGAACAGGGGAACAGAAATGCTGATGCCTGGCAGCTGTCCCTGCAGCTTCGTCAGTGGTTGACGAGGCGGGTTGAGCCGATGGCACCCCGCAGCCTACAGCTGTATGTAAAGTGATCAATAAAGATAGAAAGGAAGGAAGGAATCGAGCTAGAATGAATGCAAAGTTTAAACCGAACAAAGGTTGCTGTCCGAGCTTACTTTGTGTCGTGAGATGCTCGAGCTCTGTACGTCGTACGGAGTAGTTCAAGATGCACCTTCCTCACACCAAAAGGCGCTAGCATGCTCCAGCTCCACAGCTTCCAGCAGCTCTCAGTCCGTGCCCAGACAAAGAAGGAAAACGATGGCGATGACACTGCTCTTCTTGTTCTTGTATTCTTCTTTCAGCATTCTCATAATTAATTACGCTTCGTCAGCTCACAATACGGTTTGCTGGCTGCCTTGTCTCCTGCAGCCACCGTCCACCGTCCACCGTCCACCGTCCTGCGAGAACCGGCGAGGCGGTGCATTCGTTGCCCGGAATGCCACCAACACTGCATTCCTCAGGTCCCAAACGGAAGTCGCTAACGAGCCCTAGCTGGACGCGCACTAACAGTTGAACACGTCAATACACCTTCCTCCGGCTGCGCTTTTGCTCGTGCCTGGGGTGCCTGGCGAGAGAGGGAAAAGCAACGGTCGGTGCATATTCCCGTGACGTGACGTCGATTGAGAACGGTCGCCAGCCGATCTTGGCTCAGGCCAGGCCCCATATTCAGTATTCAACTTATTGTTCGTTGGCTGCTCCCACGTTCCGGACTCCGTATTATTGTGGGCGCCCTCCCATTTTTGGGACCAGGCTAGGCGTCGCTTTTTCAAGGCTCTGGCCTAGCTTTTCTTTCCTTTTGCCTTCCCGTTCCTGCGCCTCGCTCTTGCCCTTTGTTTGCTTCGCTCGCGCATTCCTCGTTCGCTCTTTCTTATTTACAAGCTCGTCCTTCCTCACCATCCTCTTTCCTTCTGGACTTTTGTCTGGGACGCGATTTCTTCTTTTGGTCTTGGCCTTTTCGTGTGGCCTTGACTGACCAGTTCCCTTCACTCTTTCCCTCCTGCCTTCTCTGAAACACCATTCAGGCAAGCCACCCTCCCTTTTCCACGTCTCATCCGGTATCGTGTCTTTTGGAGACCTTCCTACTTCATTCCCGTCCATTTGTACGACGTACGAAAGCCTCTTCTTCATTCTTAGCCGCCCTCTTTGCATATCCGCCTCCGCCGTTCGCACCTCCACCTGCAACCCACTCGCCCACTCGCCCACTCGCCCCTTCGCTCGCCTATCACACGCCCTGTTTTTAGCTGGCTGTCTAAAATCCGCCCACGAGGCTGAGCCTCTCTTCTCCTCTTCGTCTCCTCGCTCGGCTTCTCCTCATCCCCTTCTCGCCCACGATTCCCCTCCCTACGCCTTCCCTTCTACCCTTCAACCCTTCTCCCTTCCTTTCTTTCCGCTCCCCCAACTTGACTTGTCGCTGTCTCAACACTCCCGACGCAGCCCCACCGACCTGCAGCAAGCCACATGTTTCTGGCAGCTCTGGCTGCCCGCCGTCCCACCTACGTTTGAGAGCCACCACCACGCCTTCACCGCACTGTTGCGACAGCGCTGCCCGACTTCCGCCTTGGTAGCACCGCCCTCTGTTGTCCGCGGGCCGGGTCGTGTGCGTGCGTGGCCTGGTGTGGTTCTTTCCCCCACGTCCACAGCCTTTCTTTTCAACAGTCCTCTTCGACAGTCCGGTCTTTCTTGACCTTTCTCTGTTCTTTCTTTCTTTCATTCGGTGCATTCTCTCGTTTATTCTCCTCATATCATTGCCGTGTCTTTTCACGACCCGACTTACCCAAGATACCCTACCCCACAACTCTCGATGCCTGAATAACACCTCACTGCGCACTTGCCACCCGTCCCATGGACCTTCCACAGTTCACACCCCTGTCATTCCTCCTCGACAGATTAAAGCTACTTCCCAAATACACATAGATAGATGGCCTCGCCAACCGCCGCCGCTGTCCGGCAGCAGCGGCTGGCCGCCATCACCAACGAATGGGGCGTCAACTCGCTCCCGCCCACCGCCCGCCTCACCAAGCCGCTGCAGCCCTTTAGCCTCCGCTCCGCCCAGGACGACCAAGCCGCCGACGAGCTGCTCAAACGGAGGCGCCTGGCCGCTAACTCGGACGGCCAGCGGCCACCCACGCTCCGGCGTGCCTTTACCACGTCCCGGCGGAAAGACTGGGACCCCGCCGAGATCTTTGCCGCCCTCGACGCCCATGTCGACCAGGGCGGCTCCGCCGCCGTCGCCGAGGCCCTGGTCGTCAAGCTCACGTCCGTCGGCGGCGACCTCAACGTCGCCAACACCAAGACCAAGACCAACCTGCTCACCCGCCGCCGCAGCGTCGAGTCCTTTGAGCGCAGCCGCCTGCTGCAGCGCGCCATTGAGCACAAGAACGGCGAGCTGGTCGCTGTCCTCGTTCCGTACGCCGACCTGCTGACCCTCGACTCCAGCCTCCCCACCGCCATCCAGTCCGGCCGCGCCGACCTGGTCGAGCACCTACTGCGCTACGGCGCGAGCACGGCCAACACGACCGCCGGCCAGGATGCCTTCCGTCAGATCTGTTCCGAAGGCGGCCGCTCTGACCTGGTGGCCCTGTTGCTCGCATCAGACAGCCGCCCAGGACCCTCCGAGGTGTCACCCGCCATGGTCGACGCCGCCAAGCGGGGCTGCTTTGACACCGTCATGCACCTAAGCCGCTCAACGGCTGACGGCAACTACAACAATGCTGCTGCCCTCCGTGAGGCCATCCTTGCCTCGCGTGTCGACATTGTCCTGGCCATTGTCACCGGCGCACAACCACCAAACAGCACACAACTCAACGCCGCATTCAAGATCCTCTTTGCGCACCCGTCCGTCTTGCCGAACGAGAAGATGGCGCTGGCTGAAATCTTGCTCTGCTCTGGCGCCGGCGGTGACATTGTGGCGCGCGCACTGGCACAGTCTTGCATGAACAACTTTTCCGAAATGGCCTCTCTACTGGCCTACTACGGCGCCTCAGTCGAGTACGACAACGCAGCCGTTTTACGCCATACACTATCACAAAAACGAGTCGGTCTAGCCCAGCTCCTTCTCTCAGAGCATGTCGCTGTGAGCCCGCGGCGCGCTTCCGACTGCATCACCTACCTTCCTAAAACCATCAGTTACGAAGAGCGCTTCGTACTGCTTACCCTCCTCCTCCGCAAAGGCGCTGGCGGCGGTCCTCTGAACGACTATCTCATCGAGACCACCGAGACCGGCGACGTCGAGTCCGCCAAACTCTTACTAACACCCTACTACCCCGAACATACCGGCTCTCCTGTCGACCAAAGGGCGGCTCACAGGCGGTCCACCGTCCAGCGGCACCACTTGGCCTCCGTCAACCACAAGGACGGCATGGCCCTGCAGCTGGCCGTGCAGACCGCCAACTTTGACATTGTCGAGGCCATGCTGGCCACACGGCCCGAGCCGCAAATTCTGGCCGAGGTCTTTCCCAATATTTTCAATCTCTCCGCTGACCAGCGGTACAAGATGATCGAGCTCTTCTTGGCCACCGGCTTCACGGGTCCAGTCATCACGGCCGCCCTCCAGCAAGCCATCCAGGAGCCGCCACAGGACCGCGACCAGCGCCTTATCACCGCGCTGCTCCGCTCCAATGCCGATATCAACTTCTCGGGCGGTGCCGGCCTTGTCTCGGCCGTAGCGAATGGCGACGTCGGCCTGTTGCAGACCATCCTGCGCAACAGCCAGCCCACCAAACAGGCCCTGGCCGCCGCCATGTCCCAGACGGTCGCGCTCGCCGACCCGCATACGCGGCGACAAGTCGTCTACTCGCTCCTCACCGCCGGCGTCAGCCAAGAGCGTGCTGCTGTGGCCGAGGTGCTGATTGCCACGCTGACCATGCCGACGCTCGATACGGAGCTTGTCGAGATGCTCCTGACACAGGGCAAAGCCGACATCAACCACAATGCGGGCGCCGCCGTCGTTTTGGCCGCCGCCTACCCCGACGCCAAGATTCTCGACCGTCTCCTGGAGACAAAGACGGCCAGCCAAGACACCTTAAGCCGGGGACTGTACTCACTCTCGGACCAGCCGTCGACGGGCGCCAAGGCCGTCAAACTGACCACGCTTCTCCGCTACACGAACAAGAAGGAGCCGCTCAACGACCTGCTCGTGTCCGAGGTGCAGGTTGTTGTCAAGGCACCGCCACAACAACGCATCTTTTCCATTATCCAGGCGCTATTGACCGCCGGTGCTGATGTTAACGCTCACAACGCCGCCGCACTTTGTCTTGCTGTGGCTACGCCAGTCGCGCAGATCGTCGAAATGCTCCTCAAATTCCAGCCGAGCCCAGCCTCATTGGCCGCCGCCATTCCGCGCATCTTCAACATCTCGGACGCCATGGACCGGTTCTCCCTTGCCAAGATGCTACTGGAGGCCGGCGTACCGACCTACGAAGTCAGCCGTGCACTCAACCACGCCGTTGTCAACTTTCCGCAGGATCCCTCACTCCTCAAAGTCTTAGCTCCTGCCGCCGATCCAGAAGATGGTAGTGCCGTCTACTCTGCGGTCAAGTCGCAGAAGCCCGATACCCTGGCTGCTCTACTGGCAGCGAAACAGTTTGCCATGTCCGTTCTCAATCTGGCCCTCTCGGAAGCGATGAACATCTCCGTAAAGCCGACGCGCCAAGCCGTGTGTGCACAGCTTATGCGCGCCGGTGCCGCCGGATCAGCCGTGTCCGACGCCCTGCTGGCCGCCGCTGCCGACGCCGACCTCGGCCTCGGCAGCATCCTTCTGGAAAATGGCGCCAGTGCCGACCACAACGACGGCCAGGCCATTGTCATGGCCTGCCGCTCGGGGGCTTCGGATGTCCTGCAGATGCTCCTCAAAAGCCACTCGACCCCCAAGGCAGAGACCCTGTCGCGTGGATTCCAAGACGCAGGCAAGATTGACGATCTGAAGTCACGGGAAACCACCTTTCGCCTTCTCTTGGAGCGCGGTGTTTCCGGTGAGGTTGTCCACAAGGCACTTGTCGCGTCGGCCGGCTACGGCGATGATGGTGTCGACTTGGTCCAGCTTTTGCTCGCCCAAGGGGCCGACACTAACTACAACAAGGGCGAAGCCGTCCGGACGAGTACACGAAACGGTTTCATGGCGACCCTCAAACTCCTCCTTGGGATCGACGACGCCAGCGCGACGAAGAAGGACAGGCCCGAGAGCCCGTCTCAGGACACTATGGTGCGCGCACTGAAAATCAGCTGGATGCTCAAGGGCGAGCTGCGCTACCAAGTCATTCAGTGGCTCTTTGCCGCCGGCCTGCAACCGACGGAAGCCGTGCACATTGCGCTCAACAAGGCCGTCAAAGAGGAGCGGCCCAACTTGGACCTCGTCCGGCTTCTCCTTGAACACGGCGCCTCGCCGCTTGCCGATGGCTGCCAGACGCTAGTCAACGCGGCATGCCGGTCCCAGTCGGCGATTCTCGAATTGTGCACATCATCGTCGACTGTATCCACAGCCGACCTCGACTACGTATTAGCGGAAGCTCTTGACCCATCACGGGTGAATGCATGGCTGACCCAAGAAGGGCTTGACACGGCCCGGCTGCTCTTTGACAAAGGTGCGAAGAGCAAGGAGCTCGGTAGCGTTCTTGGCCTTTGCGTGGAAAACTGCGGCGACGACAGCGACAACAGCGACATTGCAAAGCAGTTTGTCCAGCTGCTCGCCAGGCACGGCGCCGATGTCAACATCGACCAAGGTGCGCCACTCCAGGCGGCCGCCAAGCTGGGCGATGCCGATCTTGTTCAGCAACTTCTCACGCTCGGCCCAACTGCCGAGTCGACGGCCATGGCCTTCCCCTACATTTTCGATTCCGACGTGTCGGAGGATGCGGCCGTCCGTCTCATCGAGCTCTTCCGTGAGCACAAAATCAACGACGCGGAGGGCGGCCTCGATGTCATGTTCAAGCACCCCGACCGCGAGCCCGTCGTGTTCTTGGCCATGTCCCAATACCCGCGCTCCGTCCGTATCCTTGAGGCCCTATTGGACGCGGGTTTCTACCACGATCAAATGATTACGGTGCGCGTGACCCCCGACGTCGACGAAGACGAGTCCGTGTCCCTCCTATTCTGGGCACTCCTTCAGCCGCAAAAGAAGATTAGCAGTGGCCTCATCGAGCTGCTCCTGGAGCGTGGGAGCAACGTCAACTTTGAAACGCCCCTGTCGATGACTACGCCGCTGATGCTCGCCATCCACAGCAAGCGGCCCGATCTTGTCCAGTCGCTCATCCGGGCGGGTGCCGAGGTCGACGTGGCCGACCATGCCGGGAACACGCCGCTGTTTATGGCCGTCCGCGCCGGCGGGGATATGGGCGTCGCTATGATGACTGACATTTTGGGGTCCGAGCCTTCCAAGAACGACGGCTCCCTACACTTGGCTGCACAGACCCTGAACCTCAAGGCCGTGAAGATCCTTGTTAAGAACAAGCACGACATGGACTTTCCCTGTCCACTGTACGGCGGCCGCAGTGCCCTCTCGGAAATCTGCCTACACGGCTCCGACGGTGGGCCCATGACGGCGTCACGACTCAAAAGCCTAGACCACTGCATTGCCTTCCTTGTCGACCAGGGCAGCGACATCCAACTGCGGTCCAACGGCAAGACGCCACTCTTGCTGGCGCTCGAAGCGCAGGATCCCGTCGCCACGACGCAGTTCTTACTCAAAGCTGGGCTGTACAAGTTTGTCAACAGCCCCTTCAACCAGTTTCACGACAGCGTCAACACGTACTCTCCCACCATGTATGTCACCCTAGTGCTGCAGCCGCCGACCGCGGTGCGTGAGCGGCTCCTGGCCGTCTTGCAGATGAGCCGTGCCGAGAACCTCTTCTTTGCCCGGTCGGGCCCACAACCCCCTGGCGCCGTGAACGTCCCCGACGACCTGATGCGCGTCGAGCGTGAACGTCTGGCCCAGCTAGAGCGTGCCCAAGCCGAGGAGCAGGAACGGGCCAAGGCACGGCGACACACCGAGGAGCTGGCCGAACTGGCCGCCCGCGCCCGGCGCGACGAGCTGCAAGCCCTGCACGAGCGGACTGAGGCCGAAGCGCTCGCAACGCGACGCAAGACCCTGGCCGCCGCCGACGCCCAGGCCGAGGCAGCACGTA